>CAUYLG010072699.1:0-87936 GCA_963573385.1 Cacajao melanocephalus | reverse complement strand
TTAACTCATGATCACACGGTCCCACAATCGGCCATCTGTAAGCTGAGGAGGAAGGAGAGCCACTCTGAGTCCCAAAACTGAGGAACTTGAAGTTCAATGTTCAAAGACAGGAAGCATCCAGCACAGGAGAAGGATGTAGGCGGGGAGGCTAGACCTGTCCCATCTCTCTCATGTCTGTTTTTCTGCCTGCTTTATATTCACTGGCAGCTGATTAGATGGCGCCCACCAAATTAAGAGTGCACTTGCCTTCCCCAGCCCACTGACTCAAATGTTAATCTCTTTTGGCAGCACCTGCACAGACACACTCAGGATTAATACTTTGTATCCTTCAATTCAGTCAAATTAACCCACAGTATTAACCATCACATTCTGTCAGAAAATGGCTCCTTGAATCTTAAATGGGTGGGGAACTAGCTGTTAAGATAAACATTCAAAATAATCAATAATAACTTATAAAACCCTAACCTTGGAGTTGGGAAGAACTTCAAGGTCAGCAGATGTTGGATGCTCCCCTCCATTGCTGAATTTCCATTAAACGTCTCCACCAATTGGATGCTCAGCCAGAGCTTCCATGTCTCCAACGGTTGGTAGAAAAGACACCCTAAACTAAGATAATCAAATTAAACTTCAATTTCATGTGAAAGCTTCTACCCATTGGTCTAGTTAGCCACTATAGCGTTAACCTGGAAGAGAGAAGCAATAATCAGTATGCTGGGGCTTTGCAGACAGACATATTTGGATTCCAAACCTTTGCCTGGGGCATAAAGCATACCTTGAGCATCATCTGCACCACTTAGAAGCTTATCATAAATGCAGAATATTGGGCTTCACCCCAGACCTACTGTGTTTTAATAAAATCCTCAAGTGATCTTCACACGCATTCAAGTTTGAGAAGTGTAGCTTGAGAGAATGTAGTCAATTACCTGTCTTCAGTTTCTTGCCTGAAAATGGAGACAGTTTTACTTGATAAGCTTTAAAAGTTCATTTCACCTATAAAACACTAAGGTCATAAATATAGAATTTATAAAAATCTATTGGTAGTTTATATTGGCGAGTGAACAATTCAGATATAAAACAACAGGGAAAATTTAAAGTACACTATTTAGCCATTAGACTATTTAAAAAGTGCTGATAAAAATTATAGAACATAGAAAATTTTGGCCAGGTATGGTAGCTTACTCCTGTAATTGCAGCACTTTGGGAGGCCAAGGCAGGAGGATTGCTTGAGCCCAGGAGTTAGAGGCCAGCCTGGGCAGCATAGTGAGACCCCTGTCTCTACAAAAAAATAAAATTTAACTAGGTGTCGTGGCACATGCCTGTATTCCCAGCTGCTCAAGAGGCCGAAGCAGGAGAATCCCTTAAGCTCAAAAGTGAGATGAATGTGCCACTACACTCCAGCCTGGGTGACAGAGCAAGATCCTGAAAAAAAGAGAAAGAAAGAAAGAGAGAGAGAGAGAGAGAGAAACAAATAAAGACACAAAGAAAGAAAGAAAAGAAAAGAAATACACAAAATTTAATGATTATATCTAATACACAAGAAATAAAATTAGAAAACTACCAAAATATCTCTAAGTGGTTATTCATAGGTTCTGTGATTAGAAATGTATTTCTCTATCATTTAGTGTCCCTTATGTGATGATGACAGAAAAGACAAACAAAAAAGCACCTTTAGTTTTTAATCAACAAGAATAAAATACAAGATTTTAAAACTTCAGGTTTTACAGGCAACCATACAGTTTATTTTATAATGAATGTATCAGCTCTATTCATCATACATAATATGTCCTTCAGCTATTGTCTTTCAAGGCCAACTCAACTCTCATTTCTTCCAAGCCAATTTCCTTCTTACATATTCTGAGGTCAGGGACTTTGAATCAACTCTGTATCCTCCTCCTGACAAAGAAACAAACTTGGATTAGGTACAGAGTAAATGTGAAATGAAGGAAAGGAAGGAAGGGAGAGAGAGAGAGGAAGAGTAAAGACAGAAGGGAGGGTGCCAGAACAAAAGAATGAAAGCATGAAAACAGGCCCCAGTGCTGACTGAACTCCAGCCTCTTTGGAACTCTGCAGAATTTTTCTGAGCCAGATCCAGCTATTAGTAACAAACGGCCTTGCATGGTTCGCTATAGTGTCATGGTTTTGCTTCTCCAATGAGATTTCAAGTACCTTAAGAAGAGGAAAACATGCTGCTTTAAAAAATATATTTGGTTATTGTTTTCTGAAACAATTTGTTTTGGGAGAAACACTGTTTATTCATACCTATATAGGAATCGGATAAAATCTCAGGATTGCCAATGTTTGAATGTGCAAGGTGAGGCCACAAGATTATTTAACTGGCTTTTTAAAGTTATGAATGTACTGAAGTATCTTTTGAGTATATGCACGTAACAACAAAGCTCTGAATACATGAGGCAAAAACTGTTAGAAATGAAAGATGAATTGGAAGAATCCAAAATTAGATTTTTCAACAACCTTCTCTCCATAATTAATAGAACAACTAGACAGAAAATTAATAAAAATGTAGAAGTCTTGAACACCACTAGCAACCAATTGAACCTAATTGATTTCACGGAACATTCCACCCAATAATGATAGAACTAACACGTTTTCAAGTGCTCATGGAGTAGTTACCAAAGTAGGTTTTACTCTAGGCCATAAAAAGGTATCAATAAATTATATTAAATTCATAAAAACTATTATCCCTGGACATGATATTAGATTAAAAATAAATAATAGAAATATAAACCTGAAAAAATCCTCAAATAATTTTATATTAAATAACAAACCCCTAGGTCAGAGAAAAAAAATCAAAAGGCAAGTGAGATATTATTTTGAATTGCATAAAAACGAAACCACAACATATTAAAATTTGCGGAATGCAGCTTAAGAGGTATTTAGATGGAAATTTACAACACTAAACACCTATGCATGGTAGAAAAGGAGAAAGTCTCAAGTCCTTCCACCTTAAGAAACTAAAATGAAAAGAGCAAATAAAACTCAATGTAAGTTGGAAAAAAGAGGAAATAAAAAAGATTGGAGTGAAAATGAATGAAAAGGAATTAGAAAAACAATTTAGAGAAATGCATTCAAAAGCAGAGGTTTCTTTTTCTAGAAGAAAGATGACTGTTCAGGAACAAAAAGAGATAAAAACAAACAATTGCCAATATTAGAAATGAGAAAGGTGACAGAAATAGGTTTTACACATATTAAAGTGATAATAAGGAAATATTATAACTTTATGCCAATTAATTCAACAACATAAAAAAAAATAGACAAATTCCTTAAAAGACAAACTACCAAAGTAGGTTCATGAAGAAATCAGTAACCCAGATACCTTGATATTTGTTAATAAAATTGAATTTGTAGTTAAATGCCTTCCCACAAAGAAAATTTCAGGCCCATGTGGCTTTAAGGGCACATTCCGCCAAGTATTTAAGGGTGAAATAATACCGATTGTATTCAATCTCTTCCAGAAAATTGATGATATGATCAAGTATATAGAAAATACAAAGAAATCTATAGCAAATGTATCAGAACTAAGAAGTTAGGTTGCAGTATACAAGATCAATATTTAAAAAATCAATTGTATTTCTATATGCTAGCAATGAATAATTGAAAATCCAAATTTAAAACATTAGTGTAAACATTATGAAATACTGAGGCAGTGCTGGGATGACAGGGAATTTTAAGAAGCTTTCACTTCAGGCTCAAAATTTAAGGCACCAGAAACTCAGTAATCAAGATAAATAGTATTAGCACTATTTTAAAATATAAAAATTAGTGCCAAAAAATCTATGATGAGTAAAATATCAAATTTTAAATAATGACAAGATGTGTTGTTTATTTTGTGACCCTGCATTATAGTACAAGGGAACAGTTGTTCCCAATCAGCCTGTGGTTGTAAGATCTATATAGTGACAATTACAAATCATCACAGAGAGAAATGAAAGAATCCCTAAATAAAAAATGGAAAGATACATCATGTTCATGAATTTTGTATTTGTATTATTAAGATGTAAATTTTTCCCATATTGATCTATAAAATCAACATTTAGCATAAAAACCTCAGCATTTTTTTTTATTTTTGGTGGAAATTGATAAGTCGATTCTAAAATTCAAAAAGAAATTCGGAAGACCTAGAATGGCTACAATCATTCTGAAAAAGAAGAACAAAATTGTACTACCTGGCTTCAAAACTTATTATAAATCCATAGGAATCAACAGTGTGGTATTGGCATCAAGATAGTTTAGACAAATAGATTAATTATATAGAAGAGGAAATCCAGAAATTGACCTATGCATGTATTTTCAATAAAAGTGCAGAAACAGTTCAGTAGAGGAAGGATAGCCATTTTAACAAATGATTCTGAAACAATTGGCTATCCATGTGCACATCTGTAAAGAATTAATCATTTCTCAATAGTTCTTAAAATAGTTTTGGGTAAAATCCCAAACTATAAAAGTCATAAGGAAAGTGTTATGATCTTGGGTAAGGCAAAGATTTCTTAAACATCACATCTAAAGCATGACACACAAAATAAAAATTATAAATTGGCTTTCAATGATATTAAAAACTTTTGCTCTGTGAAAGACACACAGGAAGATGAAAAGACAAGCCACAAATTGGGAGGAATTATCACAAAATTACATATCTAATAAAACACTTGTCTCCAGAATAAAGAATGCTTAAAACTCAATAATAAATTAATATTCCCTCTCTCAAATAGGAAAAATATTTAAACAGGCTTCACCCAAAAAGATACAGAGATAGAAAATAAACACAGGAAAAGAGGTTGAATATCATGAGTTATCAGAAGTGCACATTAAAATCACCAGATACCAGTACATATCTATTAGAATGGAGGCAATTAAAAGGAATGAGCATATTAAGTTTGGGCAAGGGTATGGAGCAACTGGAACTCTCATATGGTGCTGGTGGCAATGTAAAATGGTGTAACAAGTTTGGAAAACAGTTAGGCATTCTCTGAAAAGCTAAACAAACACCTGCTCATGTCTAGTCACTCCACTCTTAGGAATATATACAAGAGCAGGGGTTTGAAAACTGTAAAGTAAATGTTTGAGCCTTTTCCAGCCAGAATGCGACATACTCTGCCATTGCTGCACAAAAGCAGCCACAGATCTTAAATGAACAAGTAAATGAGTGTGTGTGGCTGTGTCTGTAGGCAGTTCAAAACAAGCCACAGGCTGCCAACCCATGCAGACATCCATATGAAGGCCTGTACATAAATGGTCATAAGCAGTTTGATTTATAATAGCCCAAAACTGGAAACCACCCAAATTTTCACTAGCAGATGAACAGATCCACAGACGGTGGCATATCTATACCATGAAATAAAGCTCAGAAACAAAAAATAATAATTTACTGATACATACACAACATGAATCTTCAAATAATTATGCTGTATGAAAAAAACCAGATTTTAAAAATGAGTACATACTGTATGGTTCAATTTATACAAGATGTCAGAAAATGCAAACTAATCTACAGAGACTGGAAGCAGGTCAGTGATTGCTGGCAGAAGGGCTGGAAGCAGGCAGGACAAAAATGTCACAAAAGTACATAGGACCTTTCTGAGTGAGGTGGATAAGCTCACCATCTTGATTGCAGATATTACTTTCATAAATGTGTACATACAAAGCTTATCAAATTGTTTACTTTGAATATGTTCAGTTTATGGTACGTCAACTATATCTCCATGAAGCTGATACAAACCAAACCAAATCAAAACATAAACGTGGCAGGGAAGGGGCAGCATGGAGCTAGCCTGAGAAGGCACTGAAGCCCAGGCATTGAATGTCATTAAGATTTTCTTTCTTCCACCTCGACCTCTTTCTACAGACCAGCTTCTCTCTCTCAGGATAGCTCGTTCATATGGGAGGCACGAGGCCTGGCCCTGCCTTCTGGAATGACACAGATCAAGCCTTGCAGGGAGGCCAAGTGATGCTCTGGAAAGGACTGGGCATAGGAGACAGACATACCTGAGTGAAAATAAGATTCACTGCTTACTTGTTTCATGATTCTCAGCAAGATCAAAGCCTCAGTTTTCTAATCTGTAAAATGGGACAATTGCTTACTTTACAAGGTTGTTGTCAGGACAAAAGAGATGAATGGGAAATCATAAAATGCTACCAAACATTAGTTCTCTTTTCACTTTCTTCTTTACGTATCAACTATATGAGTCAAGGTTCTGCAGAGAAACCAATAGGATGTACGTTTACTGAGAGAGAGTTAATTTAAGGAATTGCATCCCTGAAGCTATGGGAGCTGGCAAGTCTGAAATCTTTAGGGCAGGCCAACAGGCTGTAGATTCAGGAAAAAGCTGATGTTGCAGTCTTCAGCCTGAGGCAATCTAAAGGTAGAATTCCTTTTTTCCTTGGAGAATCTCAGTCATTTCTCTTAAGGCCTTCAACTGATTGGATGAGGCCCACCTACATGATGAAGGGTAATCTACTTTACTCAAAGTCCACTGATTTATATGTTAATAATGGTTTAAAAATACTTCACAGCAACATTTAGGTTGGTATTTGAGCAAACAACAATAGCATAGCCCAGTTAAGACCTAAAATCAATCATCACCCCCAATACTTCAACTATTTGAAGAGGAAAATTTTGATGGTTAGCACTCAAAGCTAAATGTTTTAAGATTCTCAGATTCTCCTTCCTACCCCATGATCTGATGCTTATTTTTATTTTTATTTTATTTTTTGCTTGCACTCCTCAGCTTACTTATGTCTTTCCTTCTAGTGACTTACAACTTTTTTTCCCCGGTGATATTAGACCCAAACTCTCACATTTATGTACTTCATTTCCTTTGACTTGTGAAGTGGCCTAGCCCTTAGAGTTCTGCTGACAACATTATTTAAAGAACTTGAGCTTGTAATGAAGTACCTATAGATTTTTAAGATGCAAAACTCTTTCCTTCCATTAGAACTGGACAATTTTATGAGATCTTGAAAAACAGAGGATGAGCCTCTGGTTTTCAGCGATGGGCCATATGCCACAAGTCAGACTGCATCAGAGCCAAAAAATTCTCATTCCTTCACAATAAGGTTTAATGGTAGCTTATAAGGCTGTACCTTGGCTGGGAATTTAAATGTCTTCGAAGAGGTAAACAGGTTGCAATTTCAGTTGCTTCTAAATACGTGATGCCTCAGGGACTTCTGATTTATTTAACTTTTTTAAATGGAGTGAGAGGCCATAAACCCTTCCTGCTGGCAGGCTGGCAGACCATGCAGAGTTTTAGAGGTGCACCAAGCTGCAGCCAAGAGCAGGTACTGGGAAGCTGACTGAGCCCCCATAATTAAAACCATGCTTGGCAAATGCTCTTGATTTCAGGGGTCACATCTGACTTCATCTAAAACTTTCTTGTTGGTCCCTTCTTAACCCAGGCTTGACTTTTCAGCATTCACATCATTACCAGAGGGTTGGGTGGGAGGAATGAGGCGTGGGGGTGGTGGACAGAGGAATGTAAGGGATACACTGAGGGTTTCAGAATTGAGTTTTGTTTGTAATTTGATTCCAGTTGGGCATTTGCAATACAGTGTTGGTGGGTAGTTATTACATGTTATCTCCATCACTAATGATTTCTTTAATTCTTTATTTTTTTCTAGGTACTCTGAAAAGGTAAGAATAAAAATGACCTATTTAATGATGGATACCCCTTATTATTCAAATTTCACATCCAACTTCTATCATTTTCTAATGAAAAACATACATTTATTATTATTTGCTTTTGCCCACACACATTTCCAAATGTTGACAGGTTTGCTTTTTGTTTTAACTTGCAGGTATCATCTGCTGAAATTTTACTTGGCCTTTACCTAACTATCTGGCTGCACAGAGCGTCCATTTCATTTTGGGATAATGCTTTGTTCAGTGCCTGAAAAGTCTATGCAGTGAATGAAGACTTTTGCTGTTCAAAATGGGGAGCCTTAGTCTAAAGTGACTTTGTAGGTTCTGGGATATCCTTTGAGATCTTAAAAGGGTCTAATTTGATTAGGAAAACAGACAAAAAGTAATCAAAGCTCAATTCTAGCAAAAAAATGTGAGCAACTTATTTTTTCTGTAATATTTGGCATGTTTTCTTAGGTTTAGGTATTTGTTTCTGCTACTGCATTTTGGTTTAATACAATTGCATTATATTTTACACTTTCAGTTGTGTTTATCAATAACTTAGAAGGAGGAAAGCAACTTGAATGCCCCCATTTTAGTTAGTCACACATAGTTATTGGGCATCTGTGGTGTGGTAAACACTGTGCTGATAGGCTAAGGAAGGCAAAGAATTAGACATCCTTCCTGACTCTGCCTCAGTTTCTGATCTGGAAAGTGAGGTGCAGCCAGTGTGCAGCTGGTAGACTGGCTCTCCAGAAGAGGAGAGAAAGAAGCTGTGATTGTAGTGTTTGCCAATTCTGTGGTGTAAAGAATCCCACAATGGCCCATTTCAAATTATGAACCAAATGGGAGTGAACATGGAGTTGAGAAGAGGTGTGCATGATTGCCTTGCGCCAGTCTGAGCTGTCTCCAGCACACACCCCTGGGGCCAGCTCAGTGCTGCCTTCTCCCCAAAGCTGTCTTTGAGCCTCACCTACTCTCTACCCTCTTTCCCTTACATATGTCAGAGCTCCTGGCACATCTAGGGCAACTCGTGTCTTTTGGTGGAATAAATGAATATTAAATAGGAAATGAACACCCTGAATTTTGAACATTAACTAAAGGCTATATGCAAACACATTTCTATCTATCAGCTCAGTGGATGTCCTTCTACAAAAAGAATGGCTGTTCTCCCTTCCTTTTTTGGTTCAAGTACTTCAAAAGAAATGGCAGCTTGGTCATCATTTTCTCTTGCAGGAGTTCTCTTGAGCAGGATGCACATTGCCATGGATGGATGGATGCACAGCCTATGGCTTTAAGGCTTGCCTTGCGGTTTCCTTAACTTAAACCTTAAACCAAGCTCTTGAGAGAAGCTACACGAAAAGTAATGATCCTCAAAAATGAATGCATGGTAACAGCAGAGAAGAAATTTAATTAGCCGCCATAATAGCATCGTTTAGGCTTCTTTTTTCTTTTCTCCCTCTTAAAAATAAGTGCAGTGCCTAGAAATTGTAGGTCCCACCATCTTAGTCCCTTGAACTCTTAACTGGGAAAGAATGGGGGCATGTGTTTGTTCTCTACTTTTAGTTTTACAAATAGGCTCATCTGATTTTTAAAAATTATAATATAGTAACAATTTTTAAAATAGTCCTTTAGCCTGCTTCCCAGGAAACCTGACCTGTGGTGGAATTCAAGATAAAGGGAGCAGACAGACTGCAGGGAGGAAAAAGCCAGGCAAGGTTTCCTGTGACGATTGCGTGGCATTTAGAGGGAGAGAGAACCTTATGAAGAGCCTAAAGGTTCTCTCTCCCTGTCCACTCTAAAGTTGCTGCAGTTGAATGCTATAAAAAACAAGTGATGGGGCTGGGCATGGTGGCTCATGCCTGTAATCCCAGCACTTTGGGAGGCTGAGTAGGGTGGATCACCTGAAGTCAGGAGTTCAAGACCAACCTGGCCAACATGGCGAAACCCCATCTCTACTAAAATTACAAAAATTAACCAGGCGTGGTGGTGGGAGCCTGTAGTCCCAGCTACTCTGGAGGCTGAGGCAGGAGAATTGCTTGAACGCAGGAGGCAGAGGTCACAGTGCCAAGATGGTACCATTATATTCTAGCCTGGGTGACCAAAAAGAAAAAAAGAGAGAGAGCTAACAGATTCTCAGCTGGTCTTTCTCCAGAAGCAAAGGTTCTTCAACTGCATAGAGAAAGGGAAGCTCAAGGTCAGGTCTTCTTAGATTGTCCCCAGATTTCTTGCAGGGACAGCTTAATTACATGAGGTCCACGAAACCTCATGACATGTTGTCAATAGATCGCATCCTCTACATCTTCCCCAGCTTTACTGAGATATAATTAACAAATAAAAATTGCATACATTTAAGGTGTACAACGTGATGTTTTGATATACTTACATGTTGTGAAATTATCACACTCAATCAAGCTGATTAACAGTTACCTTTTTTTGTGGTGATGATATTTAAGGTGTACTCTCCTAACAAATTTCAAGTAGGTAATACATTGTTATTAACTATAATCACCATGCTGTACATTAGGCCTTCAGAACGTATTTATCTTATAACAGAAAGTTAGTGCCATTGGACCAACCTCATTTCTCTCACCCCTCCGGCTTCTGGTAACTACCCTTCTGCTCTCTGTTTCTGTGATGCAGACTTCTTAAAATTCCATATGTTAATGAGATCATGCAGATAAACATGGTAGAGTATCCTCTACATCTGAAGTCTGAAGCCAGCTGCTGTTTCCTAAATGACACTTGGCTACAGGGGATACAGACCCTGAGTTCTCTCTGGCCCCGCTTCCCAGTGCAGAGATGATGTCACCCAAAGAGGAGCTTTTCTTTCCCTCTGCCTGTGCAAACAATGATTGAATAGATCCAAACCATTTTCTATGTGTTGATATTTCTTTTCTTTTCTTTTTTTTTTGAGAAGTCTCACTCTGTCTCCTGGCTGGAGTACAGTGGTACAATCTCGGCTCACTGCAACCTCCTCCTCCCAGGTTCAAGTGATTCTCTTGCCTCAGCCTCCTGAGTAGCTGGGATTACAGTGCCTGCTACTACGCCTGGCTAATTTTTTGTATTTTTAATAGAAATGGGGTTTCACCATGTTGGCCAAGCTAGTCTCGAACTCCTGACCTTGTGATCCACCTGCTTCAGCCTCTCAAAGTGCTAGGATAACAGATGTGAGCCATTGCCCCCAGCCCAATATTTCTTTATGAGTAAAATAGATTATTCTATTTTAAAAGTAGAATTATCAAAGTCATATATGTAATTGATTAAACAAGTTCAAATATAAAAAGATAAATAATGAAAAGTCTCCCTCTTACCCCAGACCTCCCTAACTCACTCCTCAGAAATTATTACAATAAACAGTTTTGTGTCTCTTCTTAAAATTTTTCTATACACCATAAAGTACATTTGTATATGTGTATTTAAATTTTTTCATTGTTAACACAAGTGGGATAGTGCATTACATACCTTTTTTTAGCTCCTTGCCTTTTTACACACTGAATTTATAGAATAGGTTCCATTGCACATAACCAAAACCAAACTATCCTACATAAGAAACTGAATTTGTTGATTTACATAATTAGAAGTTCAGAGAAAAAGCTTGATTCAAGGTGGATTTGACTCAGTGGCTTAACTTTGTTATCAGAGGTCTGTTTCTCTCTGTCTGCTTTGCCTTTGATGGTGTCATTGTTAAGCTGGCTTCCCATCCCAGATGTCATATGACTTGTTAACATCCCTAGGGCTACATACTTACATGTCTGTATGTAGGCAGAAAGAGAGAGGGTTATTTCTTGAAGTTCTCTCAGAAGAGCCAGAAAACATTAATTTTAATGTTTTTTCCCTTGGAGGCTCAAGCCAACAATTTTTCACATCTTATTGGCATGAATTGGGTCATGTGCCCCCATTGGAACCAATCTCCTTAGAAAAGGATGGGTTACATGAATTCATTAGGTTTGAGCCAAGGAAAGACTCACCTGAGAGCCAGGGGTGGAGTTATCATTTTCCAAGCATATGGGCTGTGAGTGGTAGGTGTGGCTATCCAGGCAAAAAAATAAAATAAAATATTTAGCACATTACTTAACAGTGTGTTAGGAATATCTCTCTATAGCTGTACAGCTAGATACATTTTCTTTGGAAAAAAAAATGTCAGCATAAGACTTAAGTATGCAGATATAATATTATTTAACCAATTCCTTACTAATGTACATGTAGGTGATTTCCAAATCTGTCCTGATATAAAGCCACGCTTTAGTAAATTTTATACATGCATTTTCGCATACATATGGATTATAGGTATATTTGTTGGCTAAATTCCCAGAAGATGGGTTGGAGAATTTAATCAGCATACATTTAGTTCCAGAGAATCAAATCTTTTCCAGGGGGTAAAGACTTGAGTTTGAACTTTCGGGAATGATTGTCAAAGTTACGCTGTTGGACTGATCCACCAAAGGAGCTGCTGCCTAATTGGGAAGTTGCCATATAGATGTCAGCTCCCAGAATCCCACCACTGCAGAGCCATGATCAAGAAGCACCAATATCAGGAATCAGTGATGATAAGGAAGCCACTGCTGCTGCTGCTGCTGCTGCTGCCTCTGATCCAGAATTAACCTGTGCCAGTAAAATGGATGTTATATGCCCTGACCTTTGATACTTACAAAGCTAGTGACCACAAATGCAACAGGAGCAAATGTCAGCTTCATTTTTGCCTTCCAAATCTCATATGGTACTTCAGATTGAAGGAATCTCATTCACACTTGAAACCTTATCTGCAAGGGAATCTGGGACGTGCGTGGCTTCCTAGCTTCCACTGTCAAGGAGGCACCCTGGGAGGAGAAAGATATGCATCTCAGTCTCTCACATGTCAGGGAGTGTGCATTTTTAATTGTGCTAGATCCTGCCAATATTCTTTACACACACGCATACACACACACACACACACACACATACACACACACACATTTCTTTGCTGCCTTTGTAGAACTAAGATCTCTATAGCCCAAATGGCCCTCATTCCAACTTCATCATGACTACATAGACCAAAAGCAATCCTTCAGAGCCTGTATTGATTAAAAAGGATGGGCTTCCTTTCAACTACAGCAAAGATGCAAGTTTGAGAGAAATATCTGCATGACTAGAAAGCCAAGACATCATCTTTTCCAAAGATGTGAGAAAATGGGAGATGAGCTTCTGACTCCTTAGCCATTGTGGATCATTTCTACAGGCCTGATTCTGTACCAGTTAATTCTCACTTCTTCCCTACAAAGAAGGTTTCATCATCTGCAGGTAGATATGCAGGCAGTGCTTACAGGTGGAGTCCCAAAGGACTGGCTTCTCTTTTAATTGCTGGGTGCTTGTGTGGACCAGCTGTTAAATATTTTGAATATCACTTTTGATCATTCTTATTTTATAGATACGAAAACCAAGGTTCTAAAACATGAGGCCATTTCCCCAAGATCAGAGGGGTGTAAAGTAACAAGGATTTGAGCCTGGTGGTGTATGGCTCCAAAGGTTGTTTTTCTGCCACACCCACTGCCTTTCTGCTGAATCAAACATTAATACAAAAATGTTTATATAGTATTGAGGGACTGTGTTAAGGAAAACTGAGTCCACAAAGGGCGTGATTTCAAAGGCAGGAATTTTCCAGCACCATGCCTCTATCCATGTCCCCATCCCTCTATCCACGTCCCCATCTGGAACGTAAAGTTCTTTGACTTCCATAAGGGCTCAGTAGAAATTGCAGGTGAGCCTCTTTGTTCAAAAAGCCCGTGAAAAGCTCTGGGAGGAAGGGCCTCTGTTGCAGACCTAGTAGCCAATCCAGTATCAGAGTTGAAGATCAATCACTCCAGAGGAAGTTTAAAAGAACTCTTTTCATTGGATGAGAACATCCCCCTGCCCCTCACCTATGTGGATTTCTCCCTTGGATGCCCTCCCAGGGCAGCCTGGGAGCTCTCTCTCCTTCTCTCTTTCTCTCTCTCTCTGCCTAATAAATCGCTCTCTGCTAAACTCTCTGGGTCCAAGATATTTATTCAAACAGTAAGCTCACCACACCTCTGGGACCCCTTCCCTATTCCTGGTGTAAGAGTGGTCAAGGACCTTGGCACATTGGGGAAAACATTGGATCTCAAAAACAGAAAGCATCTTCGGGAGCCTCTGCTCCTTCCCTAGGGTTACAGTTTGGTGTAGTTTAATAAAGGCTCTGCTTTTAAAACACATTAAGACACAGTTCTTAGCATTAGCGAGTATATTTTCTGGGCACAAAATTGAGACATCATTTTATGACACATCCTCCAGCAGTGCTCACTGGGGAACTGTCACAAAAATACAGGATGAGACCCTGTTATAATCTGACCCAAACCAACCTCACCACAGCCTCAACTCTGCCCCTCCAGCCCCAGGCCCCTACATGCCACACACTCCCTGTACCACATCCTTACCCTTGCCTGGACTTAGAAATGAAGTGACCTTTTCCTAAAGGTGGCCATGCTTCAAAGTCAGCTCAAGAAGATATCTCTTCAGGAGAACCTTTACTGATATCCTCAGAAAGAGTTCTTATTTACTCTCACCTTGTAATTGTATCTCTTTCACATTCCTAAACAAAGGTAGACTCTTCTGCTTCCCCCCATCCCCCCATCAAGCTGTGATTTCTTAAAAATTGTATCTTGATCATTGTTGGCATTCCTTGGTGCCCAGCATGTAATGCATACATTTAGAAGTGGGGTGTGTATGGCTGCTTGTTTTTCGAAGTGAAAGTCTAAGATGGTAAGGTTGTTTGTGTTATCCATTTCTTCTACTGTAACCAAAAACTTACATTTTGAAAGCCAATATATTGTCAACATTCTAGAATCTTAAGTAGTTTCTTTACACAGAGCAGAGAAAGCAGTAAATTGTGGTGGGATAGAGAACAGGCTCTGGAGTGAGAAACTCCTGGATTTGAATCCCAGCTTTGCTACTTGCTACTTTCACGACTTTGAATGACAACGTCCTTCAACTTTAGTGTCTTCATTGGTAAATGGGGATGATAGAAGTGCTTATTCCATTGCCTAGCATGAGGCTTAATGCACATAAAGCATTGAGAGCAGGGCTGGACAGTGTCATCGGGTATGGACAGCAGAAACTGATGAAGAGAAGTTTTAAATATGCCATTTTCACACTTCTGTCCCAGAAGAAGAAAGCATTAGGATTGCTTTCATATTTTCACTTTTGTTAAAATGCCAGAATTCAAGAATTTTGCTTAATGGGTGAAATCTATTGCTCATATGTTTGGAGTAATCATTAGAAATAACCTTTCCAAGAGGCACCAACCACCATCCATCTGTATGAAGGAGAGCCAAGCCGCAAGAAATGGATAGGATAGTTTTTCTCATCTCCGCTGTGGCTTGTTGCTAGGTACAATCACTCCAGGAGGTTAATATCTTGATCCTTGGGTAAAACAAAGATATAACTCATAAGAAACAGAAGCACAAATGGAACCACAGCTCAGTATGGAGCAAGGAAGGAAAATTTGCAAAGCAGAGATTTAAAAGTTTCATAGTACCATGTAAAGGGGGTACGTGGTACCATGTATGGAGGGTCCCTCTGCGATAGGGACCTGGGATAGAGTGCTGGCAACACCACTAATTAGTTATGGAAAAGCCTTTTTTTTTTTCCTTCCAAGTCTGTTTTTCTCATGGGCATGTAGGGGAAGAAAAATATTTTTTCTCCAATCCTCGTAGGTTCTTAGTTGGAATGGACCCCTGTAATAAAAGACAAATTAATAAGAACAAATAAACACATTTATTAACATGTAGATTTTATATATATACATGGGAGATGCCAGCAAATGAGTAATTTTCAAAGAGGTGAATTTGAATTACAGCTTATATAGCATCTTTAACAAAGTACAGTAAAATTTTAGACAAGTGACAAAATGAAGGAAAGGAACTTTGTGCGGAATAGCAACCTGTGGGAAGGTAAACTAAGGGCAGTTAACAGCAAGTTAGGAAAGCTGGTTAATGTAGATTCCACTGCTACCACCTCCCTGAGCTAAAGTTGTCTTAAATGGTTAATGCTTCTTCTCTCTGGTAGGTGAGAATGTGGAAACTTTTTGCCTTTGTACATTTATATCCTGCTTTTAGGCAAATGGAGGGCAGAGGGCTTTCCTGCAACTCTTTTTCATTGCCTTTGGCTTGGTAATCCTGTATACTTTTGTCTGGCATATTCTGATTTCCAATAGGCACAAAAATTCTCATGTCTTACACCTTACCAGGGCTTTCAAAGCACTACTCAGATAAGGAAAATTTGATATTAACAAGGTTAGGAAGCATCAACCAACCCCTGTCTCTTGACAGCACCTTTGTTACTGGAAAGGGGTCTAGATCCAGATTCCAAGAGAGGGTTCCTGGATCTTGCACAAGAAAGAATTCAGGGCAAGTCCACAAAGTAAAGTCAAAGCAAGTTTATTTAAAAAGCAAAGAAATAAAAGAATGGCTACTCTATAGACAGAGCAGCCCTGAGGGCTGCGGGTTGCCCATTTTTATGGTTATTTCTTGATGATATGCTAAACAAGGAATGGATTATTCATGCCTCTCCTATTAAGACCATATATGGTAACTTCCTGATGCTGCCCTGGCAGTGGTAAACTGTCTTGGGTGAGAGTGGAGCAGTGAGGACAACCAGAGGTGACTCTCGTTGCCATCTTGCTTTTGGTGGGTTTTGACTGGCTTCTTTACTGCAATGTTTTATCATATCAGCAAGGTCTTTATGACCTGTATCTTGTGCCAACCTCCTCTCATCCCGTGTCTTAGAATGCCTCACAATCTGGGAAAGCAACCCAGTCCCTGGCTCCTATTCAAGATGGAGTTGCTCTGGTTCAAATGCCTCTAACACCTTGATGTGAGCATGCCATCCTGGAGGTAAAACCAGACTGATGATGCCTCAACTTCCTGTCCAGGAAGGGGACATGGGATAGAATGCTAGCAACTCACTAACTAGTTATAGGAACACCATTTCTGTTCAGGGACAGAAACTAATTGAAATTGAAAAGTAGGTTGAAAAATTCATATCTTGTGTTTTCTTTCAACCTCTGTACATTTGTTCTGAAGTTAAAGTTCCTAAAATAAAACACACTCCAGAAACCTCAAATTTAAAAATGAGTATATATCACTGAACATATCACTTTTATTGAAAAGAATATTTTATTAAACATCTAGTATTTTCATTTAAATTGGGTTCTTTCTTTTTTTCCTTCCCTCCCTCCCTCCCTCCCTCCCTCCCTCCCTCCCTTCCTTCCTTTCTTCTTCTTCTTTCTTGTATTTCAATATGTGTTTGTGTTGGTGAACCACTGAAAATCCTTCATAGAATGAGGCGATGAAGCTACATGAACTTTAATATTTTATTTAATCCTCACCACAGATTAATGAAATGGGCATGTGGCCCATTTTACAGATGAAGTAATGAAGAATCAAGGAGTTCAAGTAAGCTGCCTACCTGACAAAGCCAGGAGGTGGCAGAGCCAGGATCTAAACACAAATCTGATGCCAGGACTCTCAAATTCAGGATAGCAGAGGACTTTGACCCATAACCTCACTGTGCTGCGGAGATGGGAGCTTCCCACGGCTGACCTGGACAAACAGATGAGCCGAGCACTCAAACACAAGTGAGTCTGACATTTACACTTGACCATTTTAGTTGTGCAAAGAGCAGGTAACCTTCAACCAGGAAAGAAAGAATGGATCAGGAGAAGAATTCCAGGACACTTGACAAGATACCCAGGAAGCAGATTAACCCTCCTGGATGGTTATCTTATCTTACCTAAGAATCATGGACTGGAACTTCAAGGTTTCTGCTGTAGATATTGGATCACACAGTCATTTAAGGACACCTGGGTGGAGGTGCAAATTTACACGTCAATTGGTGAGAACTGTGGAAAACATTTTATCCTTGGCTTTTATTTATGGAATCTTCTTCCTTGACTCCAAACTTTCCAATTTCTTCTTTTCTGCTAAGAAACATTACCAGAAAGTGATTTGCCCATACCTAAGCTTCTTTAAGATTTGGGCATTTGTGAATACCACACAATTTTGCAGAAGGGACCTGAGATTCCTGCATTTCAAGGCTGGCCATGGAAATGTAAGCTCTTGTTTTTAAAGAGTCACTTCAGATGAACTACAAACTCCCTTTTGAGCTCTTCCAGGCCCTCCCAGCAGCATCATTCTGGAATGCTCAGTTTTCCTAGAAAGTAAGGCTCTTTTTTTTCCATCTGCATGTGACAAGCTACTTTTCCTTGCTGACTTTCAATAGGGTGGAAATTAGTTGCTGGGTGAAAGGGCTTCCTATCATGATGTGTTTAGCTCTGTTTGGGGGGGTGGTATTTATGGAGGATTTAGTTAACATTGCTGTCAACGTTGCCAAGCAAGTTTTCAAAAGTTTTCCCCAGTCACACATCTACTCGCTGAGGAGAAAAGCGGTTCTTTTTCTACTTTCTCAAATATGAGAATATGTCATTAAATGAGCCTAAGAAGAAGAAAAACAAGTCTCCATAGTCACTGCGAGGGGCTGCAACCAGAAAGCACCTATTTTGTTTAATATTTTTTTAAAAAAAATAGTCATATGTTCTTGATGCCTAATCTGAAAAAGGGTAACTGCACTTCTAAATTTTGTTTTCAAACCAGTGAAATAAAGTATTCTTGGAAGAATAAATTGTT
The DNA here is from genome assembly GCA_963573385.1 of Cacajao melanocephalus. Lineage (NCBI taxonomy): Eukaryota > Metazoa > Chordata > Mammalia > Primates > Pitheciidae > Cacajao > Cacajao melanocephalus. The sequence goes on along the minus strand of CAUYLG010072699.1, from coordinate 69,624 downwards.
GCTCCCAAACCTGGACATGGGTGATCCCTTTTAAGCTTGCTGTCTCCCAACAATATCTACAGCAGAGAGTCTTAATTTGGATTTCAGAGGGACTCTGAAAAGTCACACAAATGTTTACAATGTGTACATCTGCACTTAGCATTTTTCTAGGGACCAGGGTTATAGTTTTCATCAGATTCCTATAAGGGACCCATAACCCTAAATGTTTTAAATTGAATGACCTAGCATGGCATTGAAAGAAATTCCTAGGGAGAACTTGGCTTGGTCCCTATTAATTCGACCTGGGGAAAGTGGGTAGCAGAGGTAGTGCCACATTTACCATCTGCCTTCACTGTGTTTCTGTCATTCGACAAACATCTAACAAGGACTCAGTGAAAGGCAGTGAAAGGCAAGAGATTTGATGGTCTCTCTTTTACGAATCACAATCATAAATGCAATTGTTAACTGCAAATTACTCAGCCCCTTTCAAGTCTCTGGGTGCAGAATGGAAGCCTAGAGCCTTCCAGTTCCTGGGGGAGCCTACATGCTGTGTGATGAAGTGTTCATTAGTTGATTTGTGTAAAGTGCTTTGAAGATCCGAAGACCCAGAGTGCTAGAAGCATCATTGACCTCCTTAAACTTTCTTTGTCTTTCTTTTACCCAAAGGTAACTTGCCAGTACCATGATGAGGTACCCAAAATACAGACGTTGCTCTGAAGTCCTCATAATCAGTAAGCAGCCCACCTGAATAGAGGCGTTTTCTTCTTTCCTGAAGAGGAGGTTAAAAACTTGACTCTCATAAAAGGCCTAGTTTTGAACAGGAGCGTCCCTTCTTGATCACAATGGCAGCTTTTATTTGGAGATGCTTACAATGAGTTAAAGCCTAGAGTGTTTGGTGATAAATTAAATGAGAGGATATGCAGGCTGGATGCCCCAGTGCATTTGAGAGGCAAGCTGCTAGCAGTGAGATCTGCATGATGCCTGAGAAGCCTCCATGGGAGAAGATAGAAGGATCGGATTTACAATCTAGTAGGTGTGTAAGATAAGCACAAAGATAACTACAATATAAATCAGGATGTGTTCCACTGGGGCTATAAGAAAGACTCAAAGAACAGGATGGGCATTAGAAAAATGGGCCTATCATGCTTTATGCATTGAATCAGAAGTTTCAAGAAGACAGAATGAGTAACATCAAATTATAACCAACACTCATTGTGTCCTCCCTATGTGCTCATTGAACTAAATCCTTTCCATGCATCATCTCATTGAATGGACCTTGACTGACACGTAGGGTGGTGGCAGGTTGTTATGCCTGAGGACAGCATTGCTCAACAGAAAGAGCAAGGACAAGAGCCAGCTGCTTCTGTACAAGGCTTCTCAACTAAAGCTTCTGTCCACCTTTCTTTACTGTTTTCTTTATTCCTTACATATAAATGTAAATTGTTGGTTCGCATTAGCTTCTATTGATTAGACTAACCTGTGCTGAAAGCATAAAAAGTCATGACTTCCATGTTAATTTCAATATCTTGATCATATGATCCTGCGGGTACAGTGTCAGCTCTGGAGCATCCAGGTGGAAGGGGCTGAGAGCAGTTGGGGACCTGTCTAGATAAGGCATTTGCCTAGCAAATGTGCCTTATGTTATTTGCATTTGCCTGGCTTGGATCCTGGACCAGAAAGAGGACATTAGTGGAACAATGGGTGATATTTAAATAAGGTCTGTTAATTAATAGTACTATATTAATGTTAATGTTCTGATTTTAAGAATTGAATTGTGGCTATGTAAGCTTTTAGTATTTCAGGAAACTGAATGAGGAGTATAAGGCAACTCATTATACTAATTTTACAAATTTTTGCAAGCCTAAAATGATTTCATAGTGAAGAGTTAAAAATAAGAATGAATAAAAATACGTAAAATAATGCATATGGATTTGGAGTGATTGGGGTGGAATCGGGTGAAGGGAATTGGGACAAAGGCCTAGTCCCTTCCCTTGGTTATGTCCCTGCTGGGATACCCCAGAAGGTTCCAGAAAATGGCCTGAGAATCTATATTTGGGCAGGCTCCTCCAGATGATCCTTATGAAGAGGTGAGTTTGGGAAACAGCGTGATCTCATTTGTTCCTCCAATTCCCCTGCCAAGAGAGAAACATTATCCCAAATGTTCAGATGAAGAAACTGAGGCTGAGGGAGGGTAAGTTGCCTGAAGTTGCAGGTCTAGTAAGTGGTGAAGCTGGGGTTTGCTGTGTTTTTCCTTTTTAAAACTCCCTAGTAAAGCATTTCTCAGGACCCGCCACTAAACTCATGTGATATTTATATGCTTCTCTGTTCCAGAAACTCCTGGCAGGCACGTCCTCATTTAACAACCCTCCATCCTGCCTTCCTTGCCAGCATCTAGCAGGATGCCTGACGCATAGGAGGGTATGCTCTTTATATCTGGATTGGGCTCTGATAACCATCAAGTGGCTTTTATCTCATTGGTCATCTTAAATACGGGTCCCATCTAGAGGATACAAATTAAATAACTGTTTTTGATTGGAAAAATTCTTGGCTTTCTAGCCTTTCCATTTCAAGAAATGCTTCTGTTGATTTTAATTTAATTTGAGACACATAAAACACATACATAAGTGGAATTAAGTAATCTCATTTCAAATATTAATTACAATTTTAGGAAAATAACTTTGATTACGTGATTTAAAAGGCAGGAACGGGCTCTTCTGTAAAATTATTTCCAATCCTGGAGCCATTTCTGGGCTTTTCCTCTCTCTCCCAGTGTAAAGGCCTGAGGATTGATCTTGGAGATTACCGGGAGGCAGTAAGATGGTGTGTTCCATGCATTGTGAAGATGTTTATTACTGTGATACCAAGCAGAATCTAATATTCTTGGCTCTTGCAAGCACTCCCAAGCACTACTATTTTGCTTCTCCCACTCTTAATAACAGGATTGCGAGAGGAAAGGCAAACCGGTGAGACTCATTTGAAGGATGTAATAAGATTCAAGACACATTGCCCCAAAATATGGCACCTTGGCATTGCAGAAAACAGCAGAAGCAGGAAGGTCACTGTATTAGTCTGTTCTCACACTGCTAATAAAGACATACCCAAGACTGGGTAATTTATAATGAAAAAGAGGTTTAATGGACTCATAGTTCCACATGGCTGGGGAGGCCTCACAATCATGGCAGAAGAGGAAGGAGGAACAAAGACATGTCTTACATGGCGGCAGTCAAGAGAGTGTGTGCAGGGGAACTGCCCTGTATGAAACCATCAGATCTCATGAGACTCATTTACTATCATCAGAATAGCATGGGAAAAACCCACCCCCATGATTCAATTACCTCTTATCGAGTCCTATGTGGGGATTATGGAAACTACAATTCTAGAGTTGGTGAGGACAGAGCCAAACCATATCAGTCACCCTCCCCTTCCCTTCACTTTTCTCCCATGAAGCAGGTCATAAACGCTGATGTTCTCCTGCCCTGCTGTAGGTCGTAAGATCCTCATTCCAGAGGGGCCTCCTTATACCTGGAAACAGGGAACATCCTTATCTCTGAAGGCACAGGACACAGAAGAATCTAACAAACAGGCCCTCTCCCTGCCCCAGTTTATTATCACTAAATGGAATTCTCCTTTTCCAGTTATGTTTCTCCATGACCATCTTCTTGTCATCAAACTTAACATAAAAATACACAGGTTTTCCTATTCGTGTGAGTCCTCCATCACTTATGAAGGCTCCTGTGTCATGTAAAACTTGTATTAAATCCATTTACAGGAGCAAGAAGAGAAAGAATTCATTTCATCACTTAAAATTGTGTTTTATAATGAACTGCAATTTATTTCTTTGCCAGTGAGCACCAAGTTGTCTGTTCTATAATATTTTGGAATACATTCACAGGCATCATCATCATTATTATTATTTTTGAGACAGAGTCTTGCTCTGTTGCCCAGGCTGGAGTGCAGTGGGGCAAACTCAGCTCACTGCAACCTCTGCCTCCCAGGTTCAAGCAATTCTCATGCATAGACATTATTTTTAAGTCTTATATTCCAAGAAGATTAAAATGATAAAAGCATGGGATTCAGAAACCAGAAGTCCTAGGTTTATTTCTAAGCTCCATCACTTACTGGCCATGGGATTGGGATAAGTCACACAATTCCTTTCATCTCAGTTTCCTCACTGGTACTGCAAGAACTACAGTAGTCACCCTTAACCCCACTGTCATGGCCAGGTTTAATCAAATGGCACGAGTTAAAAGGACCTGGCACTGGGGATGTGAATATAACGAGAGTCACCCACTGCTAAGTGGTGCAACCCACAGTAAAGCTCCCCTCCACATTCCACAGCCCTACTCCTTCTTGGCATCTAAACTCCAAGCACCCAACATCATGCTCCTTTTGTTCCTTGGCTAACTCAGGATGCCCCAGTTCCTTCTGTTCTCAGTGGTCCAGGAGACCTCTCCTAATGTAGGGCAGGAAACATTTCTTTCCTCATCCCTCACTAGGTTTGTGGCTGAAGTCCCTGTTAAAAAACAAAAACAGATTAACAAGAAAAAAATCATACAAATGTATTTAATAAGTCTTATATGTCAGACTTATATGACCTTCAGAAATGAAGATCAAAGAAACAGCCAAACCTGCCAGACGCATTGGCTCATGCCTGTAATCCCAGCACTTTGGGAGGCCGAGGAGGGCAGATCGCAAGGTCAGGAGATTGAAACCATCCTGGCCAACATGGTGAAAACCCGTCTCTACTAAAAATACAAAAAATTAGCTGGATGCGGGGGCAGGTACCTGTAGTCTCAGCTACTCGGGAGGCTGAGGCAGGAGAATCCCTTGGACCAAGGAAGCAGAGGTTGCAGTGAGCCAAGATCGTGCCACTGCACTCTAGCCTGGTGACAGAGTGAGACTCCGTTTCAAAAAAAAAAAAAAAAAAGAAAAGAAGAAACAGCGAAACTTGTGTACTTTTATGCTTAGATTTGATGAAGAGTGCACAGCTGTGGAGAAATATAATTGGACAAAAGGAGTATGGTCTAACAGTAATAAACTGGGGAGAACTTAGAAAGGTCTGTTGGTTCCAATTTTTCTCTATGTCCCTGTGACTTCAGAGAGAAGGATGTTCTTGTCCTCCAGGTATAGGGAGGGCACCTCTCACATGAGGGTCTTGTGATCTATTTCAGAGGAAGGTCAGAGAATCCTTTTATGGCATGCTTCAGGGAAGAAAGGCAGGAAAAGGTCAGAGTGACCTCCCTGCTTCTGCTGTTCTCTCTGATGTCAAGGTGCCATGTCTTCTGGGGCAGTGTCTGGAATGCCATCCCTAGTCCAGAGTCTGCTCACCCTTGGTTTAAACAGTGAGTTCCATGCTAAAGTCTTCATGGTTACCCTTAGGGTCATCCCTCTCTGGTTTTGACATGACTTATCCAGAGTCATAGAGAAAAATGATAGGAAAGCAGGGGTAGAGCTCTGGACTCTACGTTTTCCAGGCTAGGCTGGGTAGTTGTATGCCCTCTTTTCCATTCTATCTAGGGCCCCAGAATGTTGTCCTGCAGTCCTTGTGTTTGATTTGGTCTGCAGTGGCTGAACTCCTTGATCCTATTTACAACTTTGAATATGCTTTGGGTTTGAGTTTTAGCTCAGAGACTTCTGGGACTGAAAGTTAGCTACATTTGTGGGCTTTAGTTTCTGATTTTTCTTTTTCTTCTTATACCACTAGAATGTTTGAAAGGGAGAGGATGTCAGCAGTAGCCTGGACCTCATATCTTTACATTTATTTTGCTCTTAACTATGCTTTGAGGAATTGGAGAAAATGCCAATTCCTGCACTGCAATGCAACATATTGTGATAGATGCTTCTTCTGAGATCCCATATGCTTCATATTGCCATGGAAAAAGCACTGGCATAGCAAGATTTTTTTTTTCTATAAATTTCCCCAGAGACTGAATTGGATTTCTGTTGGTTGCTTTTACAGCAACATTGTCTGATCAAGGAGGGAGAGAGAGAGAGAGAGAGGGAGAGAGAAAAAGAGAGAGATTGCGAGAGAGAGGGGCATGTTGCACATTAACAAATGGAGTGGGTTTTAAAGCACACTTACTTAAGACAGCAGCTTAGGGGACACGGCCTTAGGGTGCTCCTGGTTCTGATTCCGCTAACTAATATATAAATAAACTAACCTAAGTTAATTGGAAATGCAGTTAACTTAGAAAAAGGAAGGCACAGTTCCTGACATGGCCACTCATCCTTTCTGAATCTCGTACAAGTGTATCAGCTATGTTTTGCTTATGAGATTTCATAATTCAAATGAATTTTTTTTTAATTTCACACATTCTGGGATGGCTCTAATGGAGCTGGATTATACAAGGTAGCCTCACTCATGTGTCTGGCTGTTGGAATGATGCCATCTGGAAGACCTTGGCCACACGACTCTCATCACCCAGCCAGTTAGCTACAGCTTGTTCCCCATGGTGGTGGTTGTGGGGTTGCCCAACCTTTCAGTGCCTCAGCTCATGTCACATTTGCTAATGTCCTCCATGGCCAAAGAAGGTCACACATCTAAGCTCACATTCAAGGAGTAGAAAATAATCTGGTCTTGCTGGGGAATTTTGAAAAATCACATTGCAAAGAGGCAGCAAGCACAGCCTACTACTACAATATATTATGCTCTCTGAGCCTGAGTGCCTTCAAATTTAAAATAGGTGAGCACTATATACCTAATAATTCAAATTTATCATCTCAAATATGACCTCTTGACCTAGGGTGCCACCGCACTTCACCTGCTCTTCCCCCACTCTTTCCTATTTCGTAAGTGACACCATTGTTTACCTACTAGCTGAAAGCAGATATTTGGAAGTCTTCCTTGAGCCCTTCTTTCCTTATCCTGGTATTCCTTACAGCTAACCCATCAACAAGAAATATTCATGGATACTAACTCAGAAAAAGATCTTGAACCTGTCCACTTCGCTCCCTGATTTGGTCCTTTCTCAGCAAGACTGGAATTTTCCTGCAGATATTCACCTGGGCTCCTTTGGTTCTTGGCTCAAGGTCACGTTCTGAGTGGGATGCTCCTTTGCCATTAAATGTTCATTGTCAACCCCACACAATCTGATATTGCATACCCACTTTTCTTGTTTATTTTTTCTCCTTTATACTTATCACCAAGTCACCTATTCTTTAAGTATCTGCTCCACAAGAACTTCAACTCTCTGAGGGCAGGAGACTATTTGTTTTTTGGTTCACTGGTGAATCTCCAGTGCCTATAGCAGTACCTAGAACATAATTAGCAATATCAATTTCTTGCAATTTCTTGAAAAAGTAAGGAAATAATATTTTAAGGAGGTAGTTTCCTTATTGTCTGAATCACAAAATGGCCTGCTTTCATGTGCAAAGGCTCTTATGTACCTAACTCAGTTCTAAAAGGTCAGAGAAATTTGCTAGAGACATAGCATCTGAGACCTAAAGGCTAAAGAGTCATAAAGAAGGGGACAGGTGAGAAGACACAGCAGGGTAGCAAAATGGACACATAGGTGGCCCACTGGGTATAGGAAGACCCCTGATGTATATTTATTTTTTATAAGAATGAAATAAGCTTTACTCATTTTTAATATACTCATTAGTACTAGAGTCCTCAGTAGGTACCTGTGTGAGACAGGTAGAGGTCTCTCACTGTCACTAATACTTGGAGAGGTGTCCCCATGGGGAGATGCAGGGGTTCACAACAAAAGAACTTGACAAGACCCTCACTTAATTGTTGTTTTTGCCACATTCTGACTCACTGGGGGTTTTCTGTGCTCAGTTGTATTAATATTATAGTCACTTTAATTGCTTTTAACTATATTAAACTTCACAAAATGAACAAGCACCTTGGAAAAAATCCTGTAAAGAAACTAACCTGTACTGAAGACAAAACTATGAAAGCAAGCACAAAAAAAAAAAAAACCCAAGAAGGCAGAGGTAGCATTTCACCTCCTCCTCAAAACAGTGACAATCTATTCCAATCAGACAAGAAGGGAGGGCGGTAGAGATAAAATTGCAACCTCCAAGACAATTTGAAAAATAAATTTTCACCAATTATTGTTAGCAATTTCAAATAGATTATGCTGAAGCTATTAGCAACACAATGACATAAAACATGTTGCAGAAAATATAAAATATTGTTCATTGAAAATTTTATCTTATTTTAGATTCTTTTTAATTGAGGTATCATTTACAGACAATAAATTACACAGTTTTTAAATGTCTGGTTCAGTCAACCATCTTTGAACTTTTATCACCATGGATTCCTTTTGTCATTTTCTTGCACTTTATATAAATGTAATTATACAGTATATCTTTTGTATGTGTGTGTGTCAGTACTTGGCTTTTTTTTTTCTCAACTTAATGTCAGTAAAATTTATCTGTGTTGTTTCTATCAGTAGTATGTTCCTTTTTATTGCAAATTCATATGTCACTATAGAAATTTACCACAAAATTTACATTCATTCTTTTATTGACAAATATTTGGGTTGTTTCAAGTTTTTAGCAGTTAAGAATAAAGTTGTATGAACATTTTTTCTGTAAGTTTTAGTGGACAATTTATTTTATTTCTCTTGTATAAACACCAGGGAGTGAAATTGCTAGATCAATAAATAAGTGAATTTTTAACTTTTATAAATGGTCATATCTTTTGACATTGACACGACGAATGTTTAGTGTTTTACTTGCTTTTCATCTTCACCTTCATCTTCATCCTGTCATGTTTTCAGTCTATTTAACTTTAGCTATTTTTGTGCAGTGGTATCTCATTATAATTTTGATTTTCATTTATGTGTTTCCTAATACCAGTTGAACATTTTTTCACATATTTACTAGATCTTTCTTTCTTTCTTTCTTTTTTTTTTTTTTTTTTTTTTTTTTGAGACAGAGTTTCACTCTTGTTGCCTAGGCTGGAGTGCAATGGTGCGATCTTGGCTCACCACAACCTCTGCCTCTTGGGTTCGTGTGATTCTCCTGCCTTAGCCTCCCAAGTAGCTGGGATTACAGGCATGCACCACCATGCTGGGCTAATTTTGTATTTTTAGTAAACATGGGGTTTCTCCATGTTGGTCAGGCTAGTCTCCAACGCCCAACCTCAGGTGATCCACCACCTCTGCCTCCCCAAGTGCTGGGATTACAGGCCTGAGCCACCGCTTATTGGACATTTCTATAATCTTTTTGGTGAAATGTTTGTTCACACCTTTTGCCCATTAATTTTTTTCCATTAGTGAGTTTATATATTCTAAATTGGACTCCTGTATCAAGTCTGTATTTTATAGACATATAATTCTACATTCATAAATTCAACCGTCCATGGATCAAAAATATTAAAAAATGCATCTGTACTGAACATGTACAGACTTTTTCTCTTGTCATTATTGCTGAAATAATACAATATAATAACTATTTACAGAAAATTTACATTGTGCTAGGTATTACAAGTAATCTAGAGATGATTTAAAGTATACAGGAGAATGTACACAGGTTATATGCAAATACTATGCCATTTTATATTAGAGACTTGACCATCCTCAAATTTTGGTATCTTAAGCAGGTCCTGGAACCAGTCCCCAACGAATACCAGAGGATGATTGTATACATAGATCATATACATACTCACACAAGTATTTTTTCCATGCCTATGACTTGACTTTTTAAAATAATATCTTTTGATGAATAGATTTTTATTCTGATGATGTACAATTTGTTATTTTTTTTCTTTAATGGTTTGTGACTTCTGCCTTTTTCCAGAAAATCTTTGCTTATCACAACTTTGTGAAGACTTTCTTCTATATTTTCTATTAGAAAATTTATCTTTTTGGCTTTTATTAATATGTTTGGATCTATAATCTATCTCAAATTAATTTTATGTATAGCATGAGGTAAGAATCTAGGCTTTTTTTTCTTCTTATGGTTATCTATTAGTTCCAGTACCATTTGTTGATTGGACTTTTTTTCCCTATTGAGCTGCTTTGCACCTTCATTGATCATATAAAGGCTGGGTGCAGTGGCTCTTGCCTACAATCCTAGCACTTTGGGAGGCTGAGGTGGGCTGACTGCTTGAGCTCAGGAGTTAGAGAACAGCTGGGACAACATGGTGAAGCCCCATCTTTACAAAAAAATACAAGAATTAGCTGGGTGTGGAAGGATCACCAGAGCCCATGGGGTCAAGGCTTTAGTGAGTCCTGAATATGTTACTGCTCCAGCCTGGGTGCTAGAGTGAGACCCTGTCTCAGCAGCAAACAAACAAACAAAAACCAAAAACCAAAAAGAAACAAACAGTTGATCATTCAAAAGGACTTATTTTTGGACTGCATTTTGTTCTGTTGATTGATTTGTCTATGCCTATGCAAATACCAGTCTCTTCATGATTTAGCATTACAATAGTCTTAAAATCACATAGTGTTAAGTCCTCTAGTTTTATTCTTTTTGAAGATTCATTTGATTATTCTAGGTCCTTTACATTTTCATAAGAACTGTAGACACAGCATACAAATTTCTATTTAAAAATCCTGGTGGGTTTATGATTTCGATGATGTTGAATTAAGTTATGGAGAATGGATATCTTAATAATGTTAAGTCTTTTTATCTATAAAAAGAGCATATCTCCTCATATATTTAGGCCTTTTAAAATTTCTCTCTGGAGATTTGTAGTTTTCAGAAGTCTTGCCTATCTTTGATTAAATTTGTTCCTAATTTTTTCAAGTCTCTATGACACTACTGTAAATAGAATTTTGTGTATATTTTTGTTTTGATTTGTTTTCTAATTGTTGGCTGATAGTACATAAAATTGTAATTAATAGGTGGATGTTGAATGTTGCTCTTGATGTATTCTGTGATATTGCTAAACTCACTTAGTAGTTCCCATAGTTTCTTTAAGGAAGACAGGAGTTGGTTCCTTATGATTATTTATATTGCTTGTAAATAGAAAAGTTTGACTTTTTAATTTCAAGTCTTTATGAATGTTATTTCTTTTTCTTGTCTTATTAAGCTGGTTAGGGCCTCCAGTACAATGTTGAATATAAGTGGTAAGAGTGAGTCACCTTGCTTTGCTCCTAATCTTATGGTAAAAATATTTAATATTTCACTACTGAGTGTGATGCCAGCTCTAGGATTTTCATAGTTGCCTTTTGCAAGATTGAAGAATTTTCCTTCTGATTCTAGTTTTCCAAGAGTTATTATTATGAATGGGAATAGAATGCTATGCATTTATCGAGTTGACCATTGAGTTGAGGTGGATTTTTTTTATTTTGTAAATATGAGTTACTTTGATTAATTTTCAAATTTTAAATCCCACTTAGTCATGATGTATTATTCTTTTAGGACATTGGCACATTTAACTTTCCAGTGTTTTCTAAGCATGTTTGAATCTATTTTAAAAGGGATATTGACGTATATATTATTTTCTTGTAAAGTCTTTGTCAGGCTTGGTACTCTTACAATGCTGTTATTATAAAATAAGTAGATTACATGTCCCATTCTCTTCTTTCTGCTTGAAAGGGTTTCCATAGAATTGTTATTATTTTTTCTTTAAAGAGTAGTAGCTTTATTTTGTTTGATACAATTCACATGCACCTGGGTATTTCTGTGTGAAAAGGTTTTTCATAACTAATTCAATTACTTTAATAAATAAGAGTCTTTTTCTAGTTTATCTTTTGTCAGTTTTGTCAAGTTGTATCTTTAAGGGATTCATATATTTCATCTATGTTGCTGCATTTATTGACATTATGCTGTTCAAAATAGTTCCTTATTATCCTTTTCATATGTGTAAGATCTTTAGGGATCTCTTCTCCTCTGTAATATAATTTTTTCCTTATTGTTGATTTTCTCCTATGGATTCATCAATTTTATTAACCTTTTTAAGAAAATATATTTTGATTTTTAAAGTTGTAAAATTATTCTCTCTGGCATGTTTGTTTTTCACTTTTCTGATTTCTACGATGAACTTCCTAATTCTTCTTCTCTCTTAGGGTGTGCTTTGGTCTTCTTTTCCTAGCTTTTTAAGTTTAAAAATTAGATAATATTTTATGAGAATATCAGATATAATTTCATTGCAAACTGCCTCCCATAATTTTTTATATGTTATAGTCTAACCTCATTCAGTTTAAAATTTTTTCTTATTTCATTTTTCATTTATTTTTGACTCATAGATCATTTAGAAATACATTGTTTAATTTCCAAATATAAGGCACTTTTCTCATTGTGTTATTGGTATTAATTTATAATTAAATATCATGGTCAGAGAACATACTATGTAGATATCAATGCTTTGACATATACTTGTTTTATGGTGATTAAAAAAGTATTTTGTCTAGGTTTTATAAATTTTTTTCTTTTTTTTGAGGTGGTGTCTCGCTCTGTCGCCCAGGTTGGAGGTCAATAATACAATCTCAGCTCACTGCAACGTCCACTTCCCTGGTTCAAGTGATTCTCCTGCCTCAGCCTCCGGACTAGCTGGGACTACAAGCACCTGCCGCTATGCTCTGTTAATTTTTGTATTTGTATTAGAGATGGGGTTTCACCTTGTTGGTCATGCTGGTCTCAAACTCCTGACTTCAGGTAATCTACCCGCTTCAGCCTCCCAAATTGTTGGAATTACAGGCGTGAGCCACCATACCTGGCTTGCTTTTCTTTTAAAAGATGTTTTTGCTAGACACAGAATTCTGTTGGCAGTTTTTTTTTTTTAACCCAAAAATAAACTATTTTATTGTCTTTAAGCTTACATATTTCTGGTGAGAAGTTAGTTAGTTGTGATTTAATTTGTGGTAATATGTTTTCAATGGATTTTTTTTTCCTCTGGCTACTTTTAAATTTTATTCTTAATCTCTGGTTTTCAACCAAATGGCTATGATGTTGAGGCATGGTTTTCTTTGTATTTATCCTGCTTTGAGTTTACTCAGTTTTTAGATCTGGAGATTGAAGTATGTTAACTTTATTAATTAAACTTTTTATTTTGAGATAATTGTAGATTGACATGCAGTTGTAGGAAATAGCATAGAGAGATCCTGTGTACCCTTTATGCATTTCCCGAAATGGTAGCATTTGTGTAAAACCATAGTACAATGTTAAAACTAGGACCTTGACACTGATAGAGTCAAGCTACATGTTGTTTCATTACTACAAAGATTTTTCATGTTTCACTTTTATAACCATATTCATTTCAGTCCCACCCTATCCTCTCCTTAATTCCTGATAACCACTAGTCTGTTCTCCATTTGTGTAATTTCCTCATTTCAAGGATATTGCATACATAGAATCATAAAGTATGTAATATTTGGGGATTGGCTTTTTTCATCCATCATAATTCTCTTTGTCTATTTTCAGTTTGTGCCTTTTTATTGCTGAGTAATATTTCATCATCATATGAATGTATCAATCAGTGTTTAACCAATCACCAATTGAAGGTACCTGGGTTGTTTCTAGTTTTGGAGTATTACAAATAAAGCTCCTACAAACATTCATGAACAAGTTTCTGTGTGAATGAAAGTATCATTTTTGGGGGGAAAATGCTCAGGAATAAATGGCTGGGTTGTATGGAAGCTGCATATCTAGTTTGTTTAAACAATTTTCACAAGTGATTATATACTTTTCCATGTGCACCAGGAATGTCAATGATCCTGTTTCTCTGCATCCTCATCCGCATTTGATGTTGGTTTTTTTTTTTAATTTGATGCATCTCACTGTGACTTTAATTTGTATTGCCCTAATGGCTAATGATGTTGAGCATATTTTCATGTGCTTATTTGCAATTTGTATATCTTCTTCAATGAAGTATCTCTTCCTGTATTTCATCCACATTCTAATTGCATTGTATGCTTTCTTTACTATTGAGTTTTGAGAGTTTCTTATATCTTCTATACTCTAGAATATGTGGGTTTGCAAATGTATTCTCCCATTATTAGCTGACATTTTTAGTCTCTAATCAGAGTTTTTCATAGAGCAAAAGTTTTAAATTTTGATGAAGTCAAATTCAGCAATTTTTCTTTTATAGATGTGTTTTTGGTGTCATGTCTAAGAACTCTTTCCTATTCCTAGATCCCAAAGATTTTCTCCTATGCTTTTTTTTTCCTGTTGGATAGTTTCAAATTTAATTCCATATTCAATTTCAGTTAATTTTTGTTTAAGATATGAGACTTAGGTTGAAGTTAATTTTTATAGCAATGCATGTTCAATTGTGCCACCACCGTTTGTTGAAAAAGCCATCTTTTCTCCATTGATTTGCTTTTGTACCTTTGTCAAAAGTGAGTTGAACATGTTTGTGTAAGTCTGTTTCTGGGTTTTCCAGTCTGTTCCATTGATATATGTGTCTATCCTTATGCCATTATTACATAGCCTTGATTATTATAGCTATCTAGTAAGTCTTGAAATCTGGTAGACTGATTCCTCCCATTTTATTCTCTTTTCAAAATTGCATTAGCTATTCTAATTTCTTTGTTTTTCCATATAAATTTTAGAATATTCTTGCCTACAATTTAATTTTTAATCTGTATCTGCAAATATCTTGCTAGAGTTTTTATAGGAATTGTGTTAAATCTTTATATCAGTTTGGGAAGAATTGGCATTGACATTTTTATTATGCTGAGTCTTCAATCCATGAACATAGTATCTATTTTTAGTTCTTTGATTTCTTTCATCAGCATTGTGTAATTTTGATCATACAAGTCTCGCCCATGCTTTGTTTGATTTAGACCCAAGAATTTCCTCTTTTTAAAATCTATTACCAATGGCATTGTACTTTTAAATTTTGTTGTTCATGTGTTCATTGATAGCACATGGACGTATAATTGGTTTTTGTATGTTTATCTTTGATTTTATGACCTCATTGACCTCACTTATTAGTTCTAAGATTTTTTAAAATAGATTTTTTGGGATTTTTTTGTGTAGGAAATCATGTCATTTGCAAACATAAAAATTTATATTTCTTCCTTCCTAATTTGTATGCCTTTTATGTCACTTTTTTTCTTATGCCACTGACTAGAACTTCTAACTTATGTTGAATAAGAATAGGAAGAACATCCTTGCCTTGTTCCTGATCTTACGAGGAAAGCATTCAGTCTTTCACATTAACATAATGTTAGCATTTTTTAGATGCTCTTTATTGAGTCAAGGAAGTTCTTCTTTATTTCTATTTCTCTGAAAGTGTTGTCATGAATGTGTATTGAATTGTGTCTAACACTGCACTAATAAACAGGATAATGTGACCTTTCTTCTTATTAATTTTGTGCATTACATTAATTTCCAAATATTGAGCCACCCTTATATTATTGAAACACACCCCCACTTGATGATAGTGTAAAATTCTTAATATATATTGTTTAATTATATTTGTTAATGTTTTGTTAAGAATTTTTGTGTCTATCTTAGTGAGGAATGTAGTTTTTATTTTTTAGTGAGTCTATAATTTTCACTTTTGTAATCTCTTTGTCTGGTTCTGGTACTGTTAACTTTATAAAATGAGTAATATTTCTTTCTTTTCTATGTCTGAAAGAGATGGTATAGAATTGATATTCATTCTTCCTTAAACATTTGGAAGAATTCTACATTTGAAATCATCTAGGCCTGAATTTTTTTTTTTGGTAGTTTTTAAAGTACAAATTCAACTTTTAATATAGTTATAGGCATATTCAAATTATCTATTTAATATTGGGTAAGTTGTGAAAGTTTGTGTTTTTCAAGGAATCAGTTCATTTTAACTGAGTTGTCAAATGTTCTCTTGGTCTATTTTGTGTTGCTATAACAGAATATCTGAGACAGGGTAATTTTTATATATACATATATAAATATATATATAGAGATAAATATTTTTATTTATACGTATATATATATACACATATATACGTATATATATGTATAAATAAAAATAAATATTTATCTCTCTATATGTGTATATATATACCTATATATATATATATATATATATATATATATAGAGAGAGAGAGAGAGAGAGAGAGAGAGAGAGAGGTTTATTTGGGTCACAATTCTAGAGGCTAGAAAGTCCAAGAAGCATGACACTAGCATCTGCTCAGCTTCTGATGAGGGCCTTGTGCTGCATTATAACATGGCAGAGAAGTGGATGGATAAGCAGGCAAGCCAGAGGGGCAGAGCATGAGAGGCAACCAGGCATTATAACCACTCACACTCTTGGGAACTAATTTATTCTCTGTAAGAACTAACCCAGGTGCATAAGAAAGACATTAATCTGTCTTAACAACCTAAACTCCTCTTAAAGTCACTACCTCCCAACACCATTACACTGGCAATTGCATCTCAACATGAGTCTTGCTGGTAAAACTCAAACCAGAGCAAATGTATATGTGTATAAAGGTTTGTAATTTTTCATTATGATCCTTTTGATGCTTGCAGAGTCTGCAGTACCTCCTGTTTCATTCTTGATGTTGGCAATTTATGTCTTTCCTTTTTTCCTTTATCTTTTTTTTGTTTTTATTTTTTGAGATAGAGTGTTTCTCTGTCACCCATGCTGGAGTACAGTGGTGTGATCTCAGCTCACTGCAACCTCCGCCTCCTGGGTTCAAGTGATTCTCCTCCCTCAGCCTCCCGAGTACCTGGGACTACAGGTGCGCACCACCATGCCCAGCTAATTTTTGTATTTTTAGTAAAGACAGGGTTTCACCATGTTGGCCAGGATGGTCTCAATCTCTTGACCTCGTGATCCACTGGCCTTGGCCTCCCAAAGTGCTAGGATTACAGGCATGAGCCACTGTGCCCAGCCTTCTCTTTTTCTTTGTCAAATTTCCTGCAGTTTTGCTTGTTCTAGTGGTCTTTTCAGAGAATTATTTCTTTGTTTAATTTATTTTGTTTATTGTTTCTGTTTTTAATTTTAATAATTTCTGCTCCTATCTTTATTATTTCCTTATTTCTACTTGGATTGGGTTTATTTTGCTCTTCTACTATTTTTTTGAGATAAGAGTTTAGATTATTGCTTTGAGACTCTTTGTCTTTTCTAGTATCTACATTTAGTGCTATAAGTTTCCCTTTCAGTGTTGCTTCAGCTGCATCCCACAAATTTTTATGTGTTGTATTTTCATTTTTACTAACTTTTTATCTTTTTAAAAATTCTACTGAGACTTTGTCTTTGATTCACAGATTACTGAGAAGTGTGTTGCAAATTTTTCAAGAGTTTGTAAATTTCTTCTCTCTTCTTTCTAGTTATTGAACTCTAGTTTGATTCTGTTGTGGTTGGAGGATGCATGCTATAGGATTTTACATATTTTAAGTTTGTTGAGATGGTTTGTTTTATGGCCCAAGATTTGATCTATCTTGGCATATGTTCTATGAGAAGTTGAATGAAATGAGTATTCTGCTATTGTTGGGTGGAGTGTTTCATAGATGTTGATTAAGTTGTCTTGTTTGATAGTGTTGTTGAATTCTTACATATCTTAACTTTCTGTCTAGTTGTTCAATCAATTAGTGAGAGCTTAGTGTTGAAGTCTCCAACTATAACTGGATTCACTGATTTCAAAAACAGTCTCTTTCGACTTTCTGTGTCATGGCTGTTCATGTGACTTATCTGTTTCATTATTTCTAGTTTAGTACATATTTTTATCATAAAACAATATACTAATATAGTAGCATATACATAGATCTACATTGGGAATGCATGTTCAGTAGGGATGTATCACCAAGAGCTTAGAGAAACCTCCTGAATTAGAAAAGTAGCAGACAAACCTTTTCTCTAAGGTTGTACTGCTGTAGGTCATATAAATCTTTACATACAACATATAAAAGTTATAGATTTCATAGCAAAGCATTTAATACTTTCTGCCATTCCATGTATTCAAGCAGGATACTGAGTGGTTTACTTCTTTGCTTATGGCCTTTCTCCTTGATGTAAGATCAAAGAGGGAAGAATATCATTTTTTCTTTACCACTGTCTGCCCAATACCTATTCCAAAGCACCCAGCCAGTGCTCAGTAAAGATTTTTAAATGAATAAATAAAAGAATTAATATAACTTGCTTTGGTTTCTTAACCTAGGATCCATCCACCCTGCTAAGTTCTCTCTCTGAGTGGAGAGAATTCTGTAGCTTTTATCAGATTCTAAGAAACAATCCATGGAGCCCAAAATATTAAAACCCAAGGATTGCACAGCAGGAGGTGAGAGTAGATTCAAAAAAAAGAGACGTATAGGCAAATTCTGATAAATTATTCTATATCTTGATAGAGATTATAGTTAATGGGTATATGCATTTGTAAACCTATAAAACCACATTTAAAGTCTGTGCATTTTATTAATTTAAAACTTTATTTAATAATATTAATGGAAAATTCCATTGAGCTTGTTTCATTGTATTTTTTTCAAACTAAAATAAAGAAAAGGGCTCTGGACAAATTATCCATTAATATGAAATCCTGATTCTGCTCCAGCCTGCAGGGTTAAGCATTTAGAGCCAGTATGAGCTCCAGATTCTTTTCAGAAACTTTTATTATTCTTTCCTTACACTATCCTCCCCCAATGCTGTTTGTTTGCTTTTTTTTCCCTGTGCACTTGAAAGAGAAGCCAGCTTAGAACTTTTAAAATCTTCATGAACACAAGGAAAATGAAACAATTTCTACTGTAAAATTATAACTGATGACAGAAAGTAATAAAAGACTAAAAACTGTTTGGGGAAAATCTGTTTTTTGACATCAATAAGGAGTAACCTGTAAAAGGAAGACATAAAGAAACTAATAGATATTGCTGTTCTTGTATAAACAAGACTCTTCTTGTGTGATTTTACATCAGTGAGACCTGACCTGGAAGGTACATTGTAAATACATTTGGAAACCAAGGACAGCAAATGCAAAATGCCATATCCACTGGAACTTTAGAAAATAAAAAGATCACATAATGTGGGAAAGCTTTCTCATAACAGAAATGATAATCACACCTCTGTTTTCTGAGTTAGGTGTGGCAATTTTGATGGCATGTATTCATTCATCTTACAAATGTTCGTAAAAACCCCATTTGTACAAGTGCCAGGTCTAGGGTCCATCAATGGACATGGACTGGCACTTGCCATTGAGGAACTCCTATTTTAGTAAAGGAAAGGGATGTAAAACAGAATAGCAGGACATGGTAAGTGTTATGATGGTGGCGCATGTATGCGTATGGGAGGATGGAGGTGAAGGGCCACTTGTTGCTGAAGAAGTCATGTCAGCCTTTATTCTGGGGATAATATTGAAGCTAGGTTTTCAGATCTGATTTGATTGACACCTTATTGGTTACTGCTGTGTTCTAGGCTTTTGTATATACATTCTCTTGGTCAGTCATATTACTTATATCTTGGGATATGGGTAACATTCTCCTTATTCTCTTGAAAGAGAAACCTGATGTTTGAAAATGTAAGTAAAACATTTAGTCCAAGTAACATAGGCGGTAAGTGGCAGAGCAGGATTTGAATGCAGGCTTTCGATGGCAAGTATAGCCTTTGTTTCTTTTTTCCTCCCTCCCTTTATTCTTTGCCTCTTACCTGTTTGTTCCTTCTCGTGTCCTTTCTGCCATTTGGTACTGGATATTACAAGATTAAAAGAAAAACAGGTAGTTGGAACAGGAAAAGCTGACAAAGAGCATCTCAATTCTCTTCTACCACCACCTCAGGCCCCCACAAAAAGCCAATATGGACCAAAACCCCAGAGGTGTAATAATATGTTTAGACAATAGTCCAGGGATGGCAGAAAGTTTCCAAGTTCATATCTCATTTTTCACATTTCCCCATTCTCTATTGGACTGTCCTTCCTCTCCAACTCTGTGCATTGCAATCACTGTGTTGAGGTTTCAGCTCCAATAACACATTCTCACACTCAATGATTTCTCTTTTTTTTCTTTTTGAGTTTGAGGTCTCAATGTGCTATTTCACAGATTTGGAAGGAGGAAAATAGAGTTGCCCCTAAAATATAAACTAGCAGTTACAAAAATCATAACAGAGATGTTCAAGGTCTTAAGGTAAAAGGCTGATGTCTAGCTCATTGTACGTCTATGGCTTCACTGACTGGACAGGCAAATGGAAAGACCCATGGTGAAGCATGGAGGAATCCCAAGGAAAACACAACAGTGCTCTTCTTAAAAAAGTTCAAGTAAGCCCACATTTGTATTTTCAGGTCTTGGTGGGAACATAGTTCTTATTGTAAAATGTCTGCATTGAAATCAATCAGTTAAATATTCTGATATTTTGACAAACTCATTTTGTTCTGATTCATGCTCACTCAGCACCTTCTAATTAGGTGATGGATCCTTGAGCAAGTTGGGCTGGAGCAAGAGAAAGCCTTGACCATGCCAAAGAGATCACTGTGGCCCAATGGACAACATTTTTCTGTGTGAATTAAGATATCAGTGTCTGTGTTGGAGAAGAGTCTTGGGGTGAAAATCTACAGATCTGAGACCTTAAACCACACCATGTGATGATTATTCCTGCTTACAGGCAGCAAATGGGATAAGCAGGCTGTGATATTGCCAAAAGAAAGCTGATATTCTTTCCAGAAGGTAGACGACATCAAAGACGGAGAAAAAGGTAACGCCAGCAAAAATTTTTGCCCAAACCCTCTTGGTTCACAGTTTCTGCTGGCTTGATTTCTATGCTTCTATTACAGAAATGCAGGAAACTTGTCCTTCTGTGTCCTGTAGAAGATGGCAGAGGAGACTTATGGCTGAACATCAGCACAGACCCATCATCAGTTTCTCCTTTAAAAGAGGTCAATACAAAGACTTGAAAACATGGAGAAAATCTGCCCACCTGGGGGGCAGTGACTTGGCTACAATGCACGGATAACTCCTTTCCTTATGTGTCCTCGAATCATTAAATGGTTAGCTCTCAGCTCAGAATGCAGCATCATTTTGGACACTTAAAGATTCTCACTTAAAGTCTGTAATGATTGGTGAGCAAAAGGTAATGCCTAGCATAGAGTAATTGCCCATTAAATGTTTGTTGGCTCCTATGCCTTGATTGTTTCCTTCCTGAAATCCTACCACACTTGTGTCACAAAAGTAATAGTGTACACAGATTAACCTCTTTTATCTTGCTTATTCTTACCTACTAGACTATACATTCATTAAGTCCACAGATTATAGGTCCCTGTATCTTTGCTGCTGGTGTACTGCCTGGTGCCCATCAGGTATTCCAGTGATCTTATTTTTGAAGTTAGGTTATTAAGAAGTTCATGAGTAGCATCTATGATAAGTCTCTTACGTACTTCTCAATATTTAATACAGAGTTGTTCCATGCAGTTGGCACACAATAAATGTTACTGACAATGACACTGATGGATTGAGAAGAAAAAAAATCACCTTTCTTGAGATTCTGAGCCAGTTCTTGGCTAAAGTAATTACACAGATAATTAAGGCTAAAAGAAACTTGCTGTTTTCATTTGCACTAAACTGCCAGGAGTCTAGGTCTGCAGTGATCAAACTCTCTAGGTGATGGTTTAACTCCTTGTCTCTCCAACCTTTGCAGACAAACCCAGAGCACTGAGCCATCCTGGAGAGCCAAAAAAATCTAGTGTTAAAATAACAGTCAAGCACTGGATTTAAGAGGGAGAGACAAAGAGAATAGAAATGTCATTTTTATCTTTAGAAAAATGATCACCTCACTTGCTGCATTTTGGTAAATGGTCAGTAGATGCCTATAAAGATGATAACCTAAAAGCTGAAAGAAATTGCTGAGTGAGGTCAAGAGTGGACTGTGGGGGACAGGTATTTGGTATTTGCTATTAAGATAAAGGATGGCTCTCACTCCCAGATTCTCCCCACTTTCCCCATTTATCGCCAACTATGAAGTCTTTTCTAACTGTCCTTTTTAGGGAAACCCTGTCTACTAGGCACTCAGAGAAAAATTAGAGCCTGGGAGGGAAGCGATAATGCTAGTGTTTCTAGGCACACTGAAAGGAAGGGACCACTTCAGGTCCACGCAAGTGTGAGGAACAGAAAATGAGAGATGAGCTGGGTGAGGATCCCTGGGATCCAGGGGCTGTAGGTCAGTAAAAATGGGCTGCTTTTGCAAAGACCTCCTCTATGGATGTCGAGTCGTTTCTCCCTCATAACCTCCAAACAAGGCAAGCATTTGCTGAACACTTTTTTCTTTCCTTTCTTTTTCTTTTTGGTCATTAACTAAGGCATGTATTGAACATTTTTACAATAGGCCTACACATGTATGGTTTAAGTGCATATGTGGTGTATGTGTAAACGCTGCTGTATTAAATTTAAAATTACAATGAACTTTGTCAAGAGTGCATGGAGAAATGTCAAATTACTACTATGGAAAATAAGGTTATATGGTTCTTCCTTAATACAATAGATCTTAACACTGGTTCATATATTATGTGTATATATATATATATATATATATATACATTTTTTTTTTTTTGAGATGGAGTCTCACTCTGTCACCAGGCTGGAGTGAGTGCTGTGGCTCAATCTCGGCTCACTGCAACCTCTACCTCTTGGGTTCAAGCGATTTTGCCGCCTCAGCCTCCTAAGTGCTGGGTCTACAGGTGTGCGCCACTATGCCAAGCCAATTTTTGTATTTTTAGTAGAGATAGGGTTTCACCATGTTGGCCAGGATGGTCTTGATCTCTTGACCTCATGATCTGCCAGCCTCGTCCTCCTAAAGTGCTGGGATTACAGGCAGGAGCCACTGTGTCCAACCCTTTTATATATCTAAATTAAGAATTACTGCAAAAAAAAAAAAAACCCACAGAAGTATCTCATCCATTACTGTTAAATGCTGGTGAACATCATAAGGGTTATAATTTTATTGTTTTTTTCTTTTCCAGTGCATTAAAAAATTATTCTTGTGCAATAACTACATGCATTTAATGCATGCAATTCAAAGAGGAGGTTGTGGGAATCCCAACTTGAAGCCAGTGGGTCAGAAGTTCCTGAGGCCTAGGCTTGCAACTGGTGTCTAGGGGGCATAGTTTTGGGGACTGAGCCCTCAGCCTGTGGTATCTGACACTGTCTCCAAGTAGAGTGTCAGAATTTCACTGGTGGATATTCAGCTGATGTCCACTGCTTGTTGGTAAAGAAAAACTTCCACACATTTGACTACTGGAGTCTTTGGTGTTGATTGCTATGGTATGAGAGCATAGGAAAAACATGGTTTGTGAGTTTTTCCAAAATTTTTTTTTAACTTTAACTGTTTTTTTTTTTTTTTTTTTTTTTAGACAAGGTCTCACTCTGTCACCTGAGCTGGAGTACAGTGGCAGTATCTTGGCTCACTGCAACCTCTGCCTCTCAGGTTCAAGTGATTCTCCTGCCTTGGCCTCCCGAGTAGCTGGGATTACAAGTACATGCCACCACACCTGGCTAATTTTTGTATTTTTAGTAGAGACAGGGTTTTTCACCTTGTTGGCCAGGCTGGTCTTGAACTCCTGACCTCAGGTGATCCACCGGCCTCGTCCTCCCAAAGTGCTGGGATTACAGGCGTGAGCCACCACTCTCACCCCCAAAACTTAAATATTTAAGGTGCTGGATATCCCAATTACTTTTATTTGATTATTAAAATGTATCAAATTACCCCATATACACCAGAAATATGTACATCTTATATACAAAAAACAGAAATAAAAATAATTATGCTAAATCTAAAAAAAGTGTGTGCAATTCGTGAGTTTTGACAGTGCCATACACCCACGAAAGTGCCACCACAATCGGGATTCAGAATGTTTATCATCCCCTAAGAATCCTCAAGCCCCTTTTCAGTTCATTTCTCTTTGCCTTCTCCCTCCCCTGGGCCTCAGGCAAACGCTGAACTGCTTTTTGTCACCATGGATTGGTTTACATTTATATAAATGGAATTATATATGTGTCTGGCTTCTTTCACGCAGTGCGATGCCTTTGAGCTTCATTCATGTTGTTGGGTGTCAGTGGTACACACGTTTTAAAATCACTCAGCCGTATTCCATGGCATGGGTTACCCTAGAACTGGTTTGACCATTCACCTGCTAGTGAACAATTGTTTTACCCAGTTTTGGGCTACTGTGAATGAAGCTACTTTGACTGCATACATACAAGTTGTTGTGTGGATGTGTGCTTTCATAATACTTAGGCTGACTCATGTCCTTTTGAAGAGGTGAGAAAAGGAATGTCTCAGAGATAAGGGAATTAGGCCAAGGTCGCAAATAACTGACAGGGCAAGGCCTTGAACTCGGTTCAATTCAACTCCAAACTCAGTTTCTGAAACTGAGCACAGTCTGGCGTTACTGGTTGAGAGTGCAGGCTCTTTAGAAGCCAAGAGAGGCTCTAAATCCCTGTCAATGTGTTGCTTCGGTAGGCTCCCGATGTCATTTATTTCTCAATACACATGTTGAGCTGTACTAAGTGATTGACTCTGGGCCATGTGATGGCGTTAACTACCGAAACGAGTAAGACACGTCTCTGGCCCAGGTGAGGCATAGTGTGATTCTCCAGTAGAGTCAGTAGCAGGGAACGCATGTGTTCCAGGCGCTGTGAATGAACAAAACTCAGGTTCAGGTCGAAACAAACATGAAGGGAACCCAAGCTGCTTAGTGTTGCTCAAAAACAGGATGCAGGAAGTGGGGCCTCCATTTTCCAGGGCCAGAAAGGAAGCTTGAGTGACACACAGCAAGGGTGGGCTGAAGACTGGGGAGAGCTGTGACCTCTTGCTCCTGCGAGGCAGGAAACCGCTCCTCAGCGCCAGCTGATTTGGGCCAGGCCCGTGGACATCAGTTGACATGATACTAAAGAACAGCATTCACTGATCAAGCACTGTTGTATTTATTTTCTATAGTATTGCCCCCATTTTACTGAAGAAAGAATTAAGGCATGAAAATTAACTTGTCTTTCTTCAAAAGAAGTAGAAATGTCCACCTTTGAATCAAAATATTCAAATTATTAGGCTGATTAAAATTGTCTCTGAGTTGGATGCTGTACACTCTGCAGTTTGAGATCTTTGCACTGGATACTGTACGGACTCATATGCTGAATGAAGGAAACTGGACTCAATCCTGGGGCAAGGGAAAGAAGCGATAGGGTTTAAGCAGGGGCAGTGACGCCAACTTCAATTTTGGAAAGATCATTCTGACTTTTAAAGGCAGGAGACTATGACAGCACGTCCAGGGCTAGTGGGAGGCTAGTCACGTGCCCAGCAAGCAACTCTGGAGGAGGCACCCACTCTCAGGGCTGTTATGCAAGCGCCCCAAATGAAAGATTTAAACCAGCTACGTAAAAATGACAGCAGAGTATAAGATGTTAGGCCAGACAGGACCGGAAATAATATCGAAAATGGGGATATTCCTGGCCTCAGGTCACATGAATTCAGCCTGGGGTTGGGAATAAATGTATCTACATTTGACTCTGGAGCCTTCACTTAGCATCCCGGTGACCGAGTGCAGATCTCCTGAACTCTGAGCCACTGGGTCTCTTCTTCTATCGCCAAAGGCCAGAATTTGCTCTAAAGTAACTATGGGCATCAGAGGAAAATACATCTTGTCATCTTGGGGAAGAGGGTATTTATAGAAACCTCATGTGGTGGTGGTGGCGGGGGGAAGCTCTTTTTAGGACTCTGGGTCTGGAGGTTCCCAATGCACGAGGGATTTGGACTGGGTGAGGACAGCAGTGTTCCTAGCCCTGGTCCTTGCTGGGCTGTGTGGCCCTGAGTAAGTCACATTACCTCTCTGGCTTCATTTCCTTCTGAAAATATGATGGTTGGCTTAGATTTCTAAGCTTCTTTCAAACTCTGAAAAGAAAATATGTATCTATGATTATATAAATGCAGAGAAAAGAATGAAAAAGACTAGGAACCTCCCAGTCTGAGATTATATCTGGATTTATCACACTGTGTGGTAAAGAGGATTTTTTCTTGTCTACTGTAGATATTTCCCAACTTTTCCAATATTGACTGTGCTCCATTGTAAGAAACTGGCCTGAAATCAAGGGATTGGTGATGTGATTTTAAGAGTCCAGGTGAACCCTTCTCTGAAGACCTCCCCTAAAGATGCCATCACCTCCTGCTTACTGTTCATTATTTTGTGGGAACAGAGTTTCCCTTGGAGGTGCCTTTTAAAATGCAAACATCCAGCAGCAATGTTCTCCAAGGGCAGCTTTTGCTTTTTTTAAGTCTCCACCCTTGACACTGCAGCTGCCTCTGAGTCCCCCCTTCTTTCCCGGGTTTCCACACATGGCAGGCGGCAATTTGGCTCCTCTGAGAAGCGCTGGCTGGGCTTCTAGATTCAGCAAGAGCCCAGGCTTCTTTCTGCATTTCCAGAAATGGAGGGAGTGATTCAGATCAGATCCCCAAGATTAAGAGGTTTTATCTTTCTTCTGAGAGTTAAAGCTGAAGCCAAACGTTATGTAACAAAGCAGATATGTGTCTACAAAAACAAAAGCGGTTATAAAAGTGCTTATGTAGCCTTGAGGACAAAAGCTTTAATAGCTGGCACTAGAATCTGTCTTGAGGGGGACTTGATTTCTCCAGGAAATTCCTTTGATTAGCCTCTTGGGGGTGAAATCCTGAGGAGGAGAGATTGGTTGGGGAGGGGTGTATGGGGGAAAGAGAATGAAAGTGTTTAAATGGAATGAGAAAGCGAGATGGTAAATAGAAAAAGGAAGATGAATATGGTGGGATACTGGGGCCATGTTGAGGTACACTTTTAACAATTAACAGTGGTGACGGTCCCAGCTAACATTTCCTGAGGACTTCCTATGTGCCCCATGACGCTTCAGGCTTCAGGTAGACTGTCTCATATCACTGTCCTATGTTTAGGGATAATGTTTATCCCTGTTGTGCAGATGTAGAAAGTTGGCAAAGGGATCAAGCAACTTGCCCATGATTACAAAGCTAGCGAGAGGAACAGATTTTGTAAAAGGTCCAGTATCAACTTGCGCTGTGTGTGTGCTATAATACCCTCTCTCTTCCCAAGAGTTCAGTAAATGGATTCTGCTCCCAGGGAGGGCTGTTCAAGGATCTATTAGATCTAGAAGGACTTACATATCTTAGATCAACAATGCTGGCTAGCCTTGACAGATGAGACACAGAAACCTGGCGCTACATGACGCAGGTTCAAATTGTTGAAGTCAAGACTAGGACTAGACTTCAAATTTTCCTACTCTTGGTCCCCAGAGCTCTTGCTGTTTGGTAAAGCTGTGAATTTAGGTACATCTTGTTTGTGGACACCTCCCTGAGTTGTAAAAGCCAAGATGATATGTCAATAAATGCACTTGCTGCGTTCCAATAAACATTTATTTACCCAAATAGGTAGTTAGCTAAGCATATAACAACCTTCATACTGTGTCCTAGGATGGCCTCTTAGCCCTGCTAATACCTACTCCACTGCACTTTATTCATGGCTGGAAGCAATGTGGGCAGCAAGCTGGACTGAGTGGGAGAAGGTGAGGTAAAAATTAAGCAAAACGAACAGTGCCTTTATTCTAATTGCAACAAAGAGAAGGAAACACACATGTGCAATACAGCAGGTGGTGGAAGTACTAATAAGAAAAGTAGTAAGACTGAAGGATGCCATGCTGGGTAGCTTAGGCTGAGAAGGCTGCTTGGTGAGGTGGCGCTGAGCAGAGATTGAAAATGGAGCCATCCGGGAGAAGGGAGTTTTGTACAGGAGGCCCCTCAGGTGCGCATCGCTGAAGCAGGAACGTGCCGGTGTGCACATTCCTTGTTCATATTCGCTCATTGCTGTATAAACTCCACATGTAGAGCAGTGTCTAGGCACATAATAGGTGTTTAACAAATATTTCTTGGATGAATAATTGAGGTGAATAAGAATGTCAAAGGCTTAAAGAAGGGATATCTCAGGGAAAATGGAAGGAATTGGCAAACTTTGTTTAGAAAAAGATAGTAAATATAAAAGACATATTTAGAGTAATGTAAAAGAAAATATTAAAGTAAATGCAAAAGATATATAAAAAGATAATAAATATAGGCAGATAGTAAATATTTTAAGCTTACTGGGCCCCACCATCTCAGTCACAATGATTAAATTCTGCCCAAGTGGCACCAAAGCTGCCAAAGACAGTATGTCAATGAATGAGCTTACTGTGGTCTAAAAAACATTTACTTACTGAAATAGGTAGCGAGCTAGGTTTGACTGTAGTTTGCAGATCTCTGAGATAGAAGAAGGGACGGATCTAAAAGACTTTAGGACTCTAAATTTCAAGACTGCTAGATGTTTAAGGAAAGAGTCAAGGATGAGTGTCAAGACTTTTCTCTATAGCAATAATACAAAATTGGTATAATTCCCTAAGATCAAGGAAAGTCAGATTTAAAGAGAGAATAATGGCACACTTAGATAGATATTCAATGGCTCTGGGTCCCATGGGTAGAAATTCATGGAGACATAGATTTTGAGGTAGTCTTCACTTAACTGGAAGTCAAAGGCTGGAACTTAAAGCACTTGCCAGAAGAGGAGAGCTTGTAGACAGAAGACAAAGAGGTTCTTCTCTTAGGTATCATCACAATGAGATCTTTGAGGAGAAAACGAGGATATTGACTTCAGCACATAAGGAAATAAATTCATTGTGGGCAGATACTTTTCCACTGCAGTAGAGTCAAGAACAGGTGAATGTAGCAGCAGGTAAGTTGGAAGGTATAGCAGGAGCTGAGGGATAGCTTACCTGAGGGCCCCACCTTTTCTGTAAAGCTGGATACCAAGTCTTCTGTTTGTGGCATGAGGCATCTGGAAGGGAGCCGTGAAACAGGACCCAACCATGGTGGGTTAGACAGGAGAGCTCATTTCCTGGGGGAGCTTATGCCTTGCAGAAAAAGAATTCTTTCTCCCTTCATTTGGCTCATTCTTGAAGACCATGCTCTATTGTCATCTTCTCTGTGAAGTCCTCCGTGGCTCACCCAAGCAACTGCGATTGCTTTCCTTTAGACTTTGGGATGCCCAGTGTGCTGCTTGCTCATTCATCCATTTGCTAATTAAAAAAACTTCCTTTAGGCTCTGCCATGAATCCTCTGCTATCTTCTGTATTGTTCTCATTCTACCACCTTGAATTAGAAAGGCAGTCTCAGGAAAAAGATTAGAAAGGACCCACATCATTCTGAAAATTTTTCAGTATACTTTATACTTGTGACTTAAGTATTGATTCAAGTTTGTATATCTTTGAGGTAAATGCAGATCCAAAATTAGACTTTGTATGGGACTGAAAATTCCATCAAGAGTGATTCTTGGCAGTGCAGAGTCTCTTCTTTCAGGAAGATATGTTTCTCTATTAGGCACCCACAGGGATAGAGCCCAGGATAATGATGACAAGGGATTTAGAGTTGGACAGACACACCACAGTATATACCACATAGGAAAATTACCTTGACACAACCATGGCCTCAAGTTCAATACTATTAAGTTTATCACTGGAGGTGATGGAAGAGGAAGGCTTATAGACCAAATTAAGACACTCAAATATATTTATTTTATTAATTCTAAAAACTCAGTGAGATTTATTGGAAAAGTGGCAGAATAGGTTAGAAGACTTAGGATGGGATACCAGTAGGGCAGAAGGGCCATGCCACCCAGATTCTTGGCTAGTTGAATTCCATATGTCTTCCCTTTTCTCACCCAGCCCTCCATTCCTTCACATGCCTTCCCCACTGTTCATGTGATTTTGAGGACCAGAAATGAGATTTGGTAAGGCACATAGCAGATTGGCAGAACCTGTAAGCAACAGCCCTTGCTCTATTGGAGAGATGCGAGGTGGATGGGTGGCAAGAGGAGTGGCGAGTATACCCGGATGAGAGTTGTATCTTGCCCATAGTCTGCTGAGAAGCCTTTTATCTGCATTTCTTGAGCAGGACTCACATAGAACCACATGGGACTATAATAGTATTACCAATGCCATTACATCATCATAGGGATGATGTGAACTATCAGCCTGCCACTGGCATAATTGTACCATGTGAATGGATCTTTCCATCTCTTTCCTTCCAGAAACACTCTTACTTGTTCCATTTATTTATTTATTTATGTTTAATCCATATATGTTCCTTTTACTTTATGTCTAACGTAGACCATAAGCCACATGTTTTTACTGTAGATTCTATTTCTATAGGATAATTTAAATTATATATATATATATATATATAAATTAAGAAAGCAGACATTACACTGGGAAAGTCACTCAGGATTTCTGCATCACAGAATTGCTGAGAGGGGTCAATGAGATAACAGTCATAAAAGTGTCCAAGGAAAAGAACAGTGCTGTGTTAGCATCAATTATTAGATATGCAACACTGGACATGACATCAAACCCTAGGCAAGTTACCAAAGCTCTTTGAGCCTCAGTTTCACCACTTGTAAAATGGGTATTCATACCTGTCTCACAGATTGTAAGTGATAATTAAACGAAAGTTTTTAGAAAGCTGCCAGCCATTGTGTGGCACAAGGAAGGTGATTAGTAAATGTTAGCTTTCATCTCCTCCTGCTCCTTTATTAACACCTGCGATTAAATCTTGGAGCCCAAATTGAACAAAACTTTGTTACCTTTAAAATAAGAAAGAAAAATTCCAGTCTGACCCTTGGAGATGGGTTAATGCTAACCAACAATCTCATATACATTTACTGAGCATTTACTATGTTCCAGTTAGTAGGCTAGCAACCTGCTAGCACTACACACTTTGAGGTCTTACACACACACACACACACACACACACACACACACACAGACACACATACACATATAAACTCTGTGTGTGTGTGTGTGTGTGTGTGTATATATGAATGATGTTTGCACTATTTAATGGAGATGTTGAGCATTGCATCAGTTTTCCAGAGTTGCCATAGCAAAATGCCACAAACTGCATTGCTTTCACAACAAAAAATTGTGTAATTTTCTCATAGTCCAGTGGTTAGAAGTCCAAGATCTAGGTGTCCACAGGGATAGTTTCTCCGGAGGCCTCTCTCCCTGGCCTGCAGATGGCCGTTGTCTTCTCCCTATGTCTTTACATTGTCTTCCTTCTGTGCCTGTGTCCTAATCTTAAGAACACCAGTTATATTGGATTAGGGCCCACTTTTATGACCTCATATTAACTTAGTAACTTAACTGAATAACTTTAGATACCCTATCTCCAAACATCATAATCACCTATTGAGACACTAGGGTTAGGATATCAGCACGAATTTTGAGGGGTGCAAGGCAGCCCATAACAAACATTTGCAGGTATTCTTCAGAGATATTGCAGGTTCATTTCAATAAAGCAAATATTGTAATAGGTGAGTCCCACAAATATTTTGGTTTCTTGGCCCCTATAAAAGTTATGTTTACACTATAATTTACTAAGTATGCATTATGTCTAAAAAACAATGTACATACCTTAATTTAAAAATGCTTTATTGCTAAAAATGCTGATGATGACTGGAGCCTTCAGCAAATCATAATCTTTTTGCTGGTAGAGAGCCTTGCTTCCACGCTGATGGCTGCTGATTGATCAGGATGGTGGTTGCTGAAAGTTGGGGATGGTTGTGACAGTTTCTTTAAAATAAAATGGCAATAAACTATCAACTAACTTTTTCCTGCATGGAAAATTTCTCTGTAGCATGCAACATTGTTTGATAGCATTTTACCCACAGTAGCACTTTTTTCAAAATGGAATCAATCTGTCAAACCCTACCACTGCTTTATCAACTCAGTTTATATAATATTCTAAATCTTTGTTTTTATTTCAATAATGTTCATAGCATCTTCATCAGGAGTAGATTCCATTTTAAGGAACCACTTTTTTTTGTTCATAACAAACAACTTCCTCATTCTTTAAAGTTTTATTATGAGATTGCAGCAATTGAGTCACATCTTTGGCTCCACTTCCAATTCCTGTTCTCTTGTTGTTTTAAACACACCTGCAGGTACTTCCTCCACTGAAGTTTTGAACCCCTCAAAGTCATCCATGAGGGTTGAAATCAACTTCTTTTGAACTTCTGTTAACGTTTGATATGGTTTGGCTCTGTGTACCCACCCGAATCTCATGTTGCATTATAATTCCTATGTGTCGTGGAAGGGGCATGGTGGGAGGTGATTGGATCATGGGGGCGGACTTCCTTGCTGTTCTCCTGATAAAGTTCTCATGAGATCTGATTGTTTGAAAGTGTGTAGAACTTCTGAAACTGACTGCAAAATTATAACTGAGGAAATTGACAATGAGAGAAATCAGACTTAACTGACTCTATCTTGCTTCTAACCTTTAAGCTGTACTTGTTCATTCCTGGGCATAGGCTGAATTAACTTTAAGAAGGAATTCAGTTCATGGTTTGAAACAAAATTGATAACAGCCCTTTCCTGAAAAGCCCCCCTTCTTGCCTAGGATCCAGTTTTCCTTTGCAAGACTAACAAATTAGCTACAAGATTAGAAATTACAATTTAGGAGTCATGCAGCCTCTGGCTCCAAGAGTCAGAACCTCCCCAAATTACTCCTGGGGATAACATCACTATCGTAAAACCTAAGATCAGTGCTTGAGATGTTTTGCAAACCCTGCATTTGAGAGTTCAGCGAACACTACCCAGACGAGTAATCTGGCCCAACCAATTCTGCCATTGCACCCAGAAACAGAAGACATTAAGGAAATACAACTTCAGTGGACGGGTGCAGTGGCTCACACTTGTAATCTCAGCACTTTGGGAGGCTGAGTGGGCAGATCATGAGATCAGGAGTTTGAGACCAGCCTGGTCAGCATAGTGAAACTCTGTCTCTACTAAAAATACAAAAATTTAGTTGGACATGGTGGTGTGTGCCTGTAACCCCAGCTACTCAAGAGGCTGAAGCAGGAGAATTGCTTGAACCTGGGAGGTGAAGGTTGCAGTGAGCCAAGATTGTGCCACTGCACTCCAGCCTGAGCAACAGAGTAAGACTCCATCTTAAAAAAAAAAAAAAGAGAGAGAAAAGAAAAAAAGAAAACCCAGCTTTGAGCCCTCATGATTCCATCTCCAACCTGACCCATTGGCACTCCCCACTTCCCAAGCCCCTACCTGCCAAATTATCTGTAAAAACTCTGGTCACTGAATGCTCCAGGAGACTGATTTGAGTAATAACAAAATTTTGGTCTCCCACACAGCTGGCTCTGTGTGAATTACTCTTTCTCCATTGCAATTCCCCTGTCTTGATAAATTGGTTTTGTCTATGCAGCAGGCAAGGTGAACCCATTAAATGGTTACACTTCCTTCCTTGCTCTCTGTCTCCTGCCATGATGGTAAGACATATTACTTTCCCTTCACCTTCTGCCGTGATTGCAAGTATCCTGAGGCCTCCCAGTCATGCTTCCTGTATAGCCTGTGGAACCGTGAGCCAATTAAACCTCTTTTCTTTATAAATTATTCTGTCTTGGGTAGTTCTTTATAGCAGTATGAGAATGAACTAAGACAATGTTGATATTTTGACCTTTGTCCATGAATTACAAATCTTCTTAATTGTATCTAGAATGGTGAATTCTTTTCAGAAGGCTTTCAATTTACTTTGCCCAGATCCATCAGAGGAATCACTATCTATGACAACTAAAGCCTTATGAAATTTATTTCTTAAATAATGAGACTTGAAAGTTGAGATTACTTCTTGATCCATGGTCTGTAGAATTAATGTTGTGTTAGCAGGTGTGAAAACAGCATTAATCTACTAGTATGTCTCCATCAAAGCTCTTGGGTGACCAGGTGCATTGTCAGAGAGTAGTAATATTTTGAAACGAAACTTTTTCTCTGAGTAGTAGATCTCAACAGTGGGCTTGAAATATTCAGTAAATAATGCTGTAACCATATGTTCTGTCCTCCAGGCTTTGTTTTTCCATTTATAGAGCACAAGCATAGTAGATTTAGTATAATTATTAAAGGTCTTATGATTTTTGGAATAAGTGATTATTGGCTTCAATTTAAAGTCACTAGGTACATTAGTCCCTAAGAAGAGAGTGAACCTACCCTTTGAAGCTTTGAAGCCAGGCATTGGCTTCTCTCTTGCTATGAAAGTCCTAGATGACATCTTCTGCCAGTAGAAGGATGTTTTATTTACATTGAAAATCCATTGTTTAGTGTAGCCACCTTCATCAATGATTTTAACTAGATCTTCTAGATAACTTGTTTCAGCTTTTCCATCAGCATATGCTGCTTTATTGTGCATTTTTATGATATAAGACAGCTGCTTTCCTTAAACCTCATGAACTAAACTCTGTTAGCTTCAAAATTTTTGTCTGTAGTTTCCTTACCTTTCTCAGCCTTCATAGAATTAAAGAGATTCTTAGAGCCTTTCTCTGGATTAGGCTTTAGCTTAAGGAAACGTGGCTGGTTTGATCTTCTATCCAGACCACTAAAACTTTTTCCATGTCAGAAATAAGGTTGTTTCACCATCTTATCATTCATTTGTTCACTGGAGTATCACTTTCAATTTCCTTTTGAGAACTATTCCTTTGCATTCACAATTTGGCTAACTGGCACAAAAGGCATAGCTTTTGGTTTATCTCAGCTTCTAACCTGCCTTCCTCACTAAGCTTGATCATTTTTAGCTTTTGATTTAAAGTGAGAGATGTGTGATTCTTCCTTTCACTTGACACTTAGAGGCCATTGTAAGGTTGTTAATTGGCCTAATTTCAATGTTGTTGTGTCCAGGGAATAGAGAGGCCTGAGGAGATGGAGAGAAAAGAAGGAATGGCTGTGTGGTGGAGCAGTCAGAACACACAACATTTATTGGTTAAGTTCACTGCCTTATGTGGGTGCAGTTCCTGACCTTCACTTTACAATAGTGACATCAGAGATCACTGATCATGGATTGCTATAGCAGATACAATAATAATAAAAAAGTTGGAAATACTGACAGAATATCAAAATGTGATGTAGAGACGCAAAGTGAGCCCATGCTGTTAGAAAAATAGCACTGATAGACTTGCTCAATGCCGGGTTGCCACAGCCCTCAATTTTTAGAAAGCACGCTATCTGGGAGGTACAATAAAATGAAGTGCCATAAAATGGAGTATGCCTCTTACTGGGTCCAGACAGTTTTCTAAGATGCTAGAGATACAGCAATGAATGAAAACAGGGGGAGAGTGGAAGTGAGTATTAATAATGATAAGTGACAGGAAAACAGCAAATGACAGGTTGCATAGTTGGAAGTTTCCCTGAATGAGAGGAAGGGCTTTGGGAAAGTCTTGCCCCTCCAAGCCACATGATAAGGAAGCTCCATTCAACAACTTTCTTTCTTGCTGCCCCTCCCACACCCACTTGAGGGGGACATGTCCTCTCCTTTCTGCTTCCTGATAAACTAGCATTGTATTTTCCTCATTGTGTCATGATTGTGTGTTTGTGTGTGTGTGTGTGTGTGTGCCTGAGCTGCTCTGGAATATGGTGCAGTGCCTGGCATGTAGAAGATGCTCAATAAATGTTTGATGAATAAATGATTAAAACCAGGAGGGCTCTGCTCTGTAGGCTTCACAGTCAGGAGTATGTAGAATTAGGCTAGAGGTGATACAGAATTTTAACAAGCAGCAGAAAACTGAAGAATCTGAGACATCTAAGAGCTTCTTGTCTGCTTCCCTGCCATCAGCGGCAGGGTTTCTACAATGGAAAGGTGGATAAAAAATTTTGTTGGCTGGTTAAAACAAAACATGAAGAATAAACATTTTATTTCAGTTTTCAATTATGAGGTTTCTGCAAGAATGGTGGAGAGACAGCTCTCCTTACTCACAATGGTAAGCCGGAAACTATGATTTGTTATTTTCAGTGCAAGGAAAATAGGGGGAGTGGTGAAATATTAGGGGAATATTAGGGGGAGTAATACAAGCACAATTTATTGAGTTCTTACATGCCTGGCACTTTGTTCAATTCTTCACATACGTAATTACATTTAATCCTCAAGTCAGCAGGACAGTTCTGAATATCTTTATTTTGAATATCAAGAAACTGCTCAGAGTGTTTGAATAACCAGCTCCAGGACACACAGCTTTCTCATCTCAGAGCCAGGATTTGTCTGGGCCCTTCTGACTTCATTGCCCCTGCTGTTGCTCTCTCTCCTTAGATTCCCTTTCTCCAAAGATGCCTCGCTCGTCTCCTCTTGTCCCTCACATTACCTCCTCCCATAATTTCTTCCTTGTACCACCTTGAACTGTGCACTGGTACTTTGCATCTTAGCTAAGCTCTGGGCTCACAGATTCTGAATTAAGAGAAGATGTTAATAAACCTGTAGACACAGGGTTGAGTTAAGAAGTCATTTTTGTCTGTTTTTCGTTTGCAGAGCTTGGTACTCATATAGAAGACAAAAACCAAAGCAATTAACTCTCGAAAAATTACCTCACCACATATTGCTCTGTGAAATTGTCAACGCGTGAAACTTTTTCTGAAGGTATGGCCCTTTGGTTGACTTACGTTAGCTGAAGCTGGATTTAACTTACTGCACAGAGATCTGTCCTAATATGTAGACACTGCGAGCCATCAGGGTGAAGAAGAGGCCAGTCCTGTCTGAGTCTGTAACTGAGACTGAAAATTGTTTTGATGAGTTTGTGACCTGATAGGACAAAATGCCCCAGAATTTGGTAGCTCAAGTTCTTTAAAAGTTTTGACTACAAGGTGATTATCTGCCTACCTCTCCTTGAACTAGCCTGTCCTATATTAATAGCCTCACCAACGTCTTTCTTCATCTACCTTCTTTGTATTGCAAGGTAAAGGCATAATAGAGGTTTTTAATACCCATTTTTAGACTGCATTCTAGCCTGAGCAATAGAACAAGAATCCTGTTCTCTCTCCCTCTTTCTCTTCCTCTTTCTCTCTCTCGTACATTCTTTTTTTTTCTTTCTTTCACTCCCACTTTCTTTCCTCTCTTTTTCTTTCTTTCAAAAAAAAAAAAAAGGCTGAATTTAATTGAATGCATTTCGCTAAGGTAATGATTACTTGAAAATCTGTCAAAAGCAAACCTGCTGTGGACTGAAAATTTTCCTCCACACATAAAGATGAACAGAATATGTTAAAAAATCAATAACACTCTATCTAGGGAATATATATGTATGTAATGGGGCTACTGTGAATACATACAGCTGTATGAATTTAAGAAAGATGTCCTGTGAGCTTTTCATGCTCCCGAGTTTTGACTGAAGAACAGAGGGATAAGTTTATGTTACAGTCTACATTTATACTTACGAAACCAGGTGGAGAGAGCCTGAGGTGAAAAGTTCAGATTATTATTTATAAGTCCAAAGAGTGAAGTGAATCTGTCAGTATATTTCCATTTCCAATGAAACAATGACTTGGCGTAATTCAACTGTGATAAAGAAAAACAAAATCCATAGTTGTTTCTCAGGATTATGTAAAAAATAAGTTCTACAGCTATTTTAGAATTTCTAAAATATGCTTACATTTAAATATTATGCCATTTTAGGGCTTTGAGCCTCTTAAATCTTTAATTGCTAGCATTAAAAAGAGATTGAAGAAGACAAGAGAAAACAAGAAAAATAAGAAGTAAAATACAAGAAAATTGAATAAATAGGGTAATTGAATTCAATTTCAAGATTTATCTCTCCACCCACCTACACAAATATAGGTATATTTAATATATATGACAATTATGCCATCTATGAGAATCTTATATATCTGTATCTATATAGCTACAGATACATATATATCCATAGTTCTACTGTGTGTATAGAGCATTGCTTCATTCACTGAGCACTTTCAAAGGAAGATAACCTAGGAAAACTAGTTTGAATTTACCAATTTAATGAGTCTCCTTTTAACTGGACCCCAAATTTATGAAAACTGTGCTGGAATCCTAATTAATCACTAGAAAAAGTGTTGTCATTTGGAAATGTGGGTGTTATAAAGGTGAACAGGCCCCTCCAAAAACTCTGTTGATTCTTGTTCTTGAAGTAGCTTCCCCCTCATTCATTCCCTTATTTTTCATCAAATTCCATTGACTTCTGAAGTTTTTGGAGGAGGAAGTTCAGACACAACTCTCATAATACTGACTAGGAGGTCAAGAGACTTAAGTACGGGATAGAACTGATAAATAGCTATTTGGCTATTCACAGAGACATTATCAGATTAAAATGTGCCCCTAAGACTGACAGAAAGCAAGATTTCCCTTTTACATACCCATATAAGTAACAAAATTCAATAACTCTGCACATTTGTTGAGCTAGGTAAATGATGTATCAGGGAGTAAAAAATATCTCATCATTTGCCTCATCATTTTCATAAAAAATTCTCATTATCTCCACTGATAAGTGTGATAATGACATTTACTAAAACAGGATCTACTAAAGTAGATCTACTATAAACAGGATCTACTAAAAATAGCC
This sequence comes from Cacajao melanocephalus, assembly GCA_963573385.1. Classification (NCBI taxonomy): domain Eukaryota; kingdom Metazoa; phylum Chordata; class Mammalia; order Primates; family Pitheciidae; genus Cacajao; species Cacajao melanocephalus. Next base: position 31,434 of record CAUYLG010072699.1, on the reverse strand, counting down.
CCATAATGAAAATTCTCTGTAATAGGAGTCTTTAAATACAGAATATTATTGTGTAAGAGGAATCTTAAATTCTTATGTGTGAAGAATGTTTAGTGTCACATCACAAATTACGTAATGGGAAATGAGAAAGTCTAGACAAAATGAAGTCCAACAGAAATCACTTTTCCAAATTTAACTTATCCACACTTTATCCTTTATTTCATATTTTGAGAGTCCAGTTATCTACGGCTTTCACATTTCGACTCCTTTTGACAACTCTAATTCCTCTTAAAGTTACCAGTAAGATGAAATCAAGTGTATTTGCAATGTAGACCTTGTTATTTTTGTTTCTTATCAAAAAAAAAACCAAATACAATCAAGAGTACTTTGTGTCAAATCTCTTGAGGATGCATTTTTTAAAAATGACATATTCTACAGGGCCAAAGGTCTTTAACATGATTAAGAGACCTATTATTTGCAAGAGAAAACATTATAGATCAAAACCATCATGAGACATGTTTGCTTCATGGCTATAATTACGATTAATTTGCATAAAATGAATGCCTTTTGTGCCTTCATATTTGGGGCAAGCCTAGGTGTTTTAAATATCTGCAAATTTTGTTTCTACTATAAATGAAAAGAGAGAAAAGGGGAAGATCATCGTGGACTAAGTATCTAGTAGGTAGGGTCAGTTCTGAGTTTCTCCAATGGATTTCTGTGTTCCTGTAACAATCTCGACTCTTCCAAAAAAAGAGTTGGGAGAAAGGCGATTGGGAAAAGTAATGGCTCGTGTCTTTAGCTTTCATATACACATTCAATAAAATATACAAATGTGTGCTCTGAAACAATTATAGAAACCTGTCCAACTAGTTTGTATGAATTTTCACTCCAACTTTAGGATCTGGTAGGCTTACAGTTGAGGAATGTTGCAGAATATTCCACAGTATTTTACTAACCACTGTAATTTCTTCTATTTCTAAACTTGAATGGCTTTTTAAAACTATCTCTTCAAGTCCAAATCCTGAATGCATCCCTGTGTTATGCAGTGTGAACCTTAAATTACATGAGAAATGTTCAAATTAATGATGTTCAAATATTAAATTGATCTGTCAGGGCTCAGTGAAGCCATAAAACGAGTCTAGTAATTTGGACCCTCTCCTTTCCTGGGATATTTTAATGCCCTAAAAGGCTCCAAATTTCAACATATAATAGGTATGCTATATTTTAAATAACTTCCATCTTTCTGTAGCAGCTAAATGGTATAATAAGTTCTGTTATTAAAGAGTCCAGTATGTAGAGAAAAAATGTTTTATAAAGTAAAGAATAATATTTTACTGTGGCAGAATTCAGGCTTCATTTTTCCTGGACTGTGTTTCGAGATTTTCATTTCTCTCCTTAAACTGAAGAGCATCTGTTTTATAAAATACATGAGATACTTTGAATCACTTTGGCTTCTACTGATAGTTTAGACTTTGGTTTACACCACCAATTGCTCTTGCTAGTTCCTCCCCCTGCTTCCAATTTCCTTGTTTATTCCTTATGAAGTGCATTTCAAAATGTACTTGTTGAGACCCCTGAAGTCTCATTAAGCGTGAAGGTCATACATGTACTAATGAAAGTTTAAACATGTTGCTTGGTAGCATAGCTGTGACTGGTGGGCACTGGGTAAACAAGGGACTCACCCAAACCCAGCATCAAGTCTCTGCCATCTGAATTATCCCTGCTTATTTTTAAAAACTGGACAGTTCCGGTGTCTTATATCATTAGCACTTCTCCTAACACATAAACTGAGGAATCTAAAATATTACCGATGACAACTATCCAGAACAGGTGTACATACCTGGCATTTCAAGAAGACTTCACCAAGAAACACAGCTTAATTACAGAGCAGCATTTGTGAAGACGGAAATAAATGGTCACACTTCCCTGATGTTTCTTGAGACCCTGACAATTATGTAAATATAATTTCTGCACATTTATTGTGCCTAATATTCTTGATTTTAGTTTTTCAGAGAAAACTATTAGCCATAGATAAGTAAATACATACACGTGCATGCATGCACACACACGAGTCAGCTAAGATGCAACAGACATGTTATAATAAACAGCTAATTCCAACCAACAAAAATTTTTCACCATTGATCCACATAAGAAAAAATTTTAATGCATGACTTTTAACTGCATAAATACATTATGTTTTGTCTAGTTGTAATTATCAATATCATAAATATATGAATCAAAACATACTATATTTTATGTCTACATTAGTATAGTGCTTACACTAAAGACGTAGCCTATTTTTAAAATTTGCAAAATTTGTCCTCTATTAAAACCACTGAATTTATACTCACTGAGTAATTTTGATTGAGCATAATGAGCAGTATGTTTATTTAGAACCATTTCATTTGATTTGCCAAAATTTTTTAGTCATTTTTAAAGTACCAATACTATTAATCATCCAAAATTCTGAGAAGTAGGCTCTACCTGACCACAGAGTATTAAAAAAAAATTATGTGGGATTCCATCTGCCAAAGGAGTTCTAATAATGACTTTGTCTTACTATTGTTTTTGTTGTGATTACCATTATTTGTCACTAGAAGAAGAGATAGAAAGAGCCAAGGCTTTGATTATTTAAATGTGAGCAAGCCCAGCTGTTCAATTATCCTGCTGTGTTTTGCTTTGCGTGTGGCAACTGTGAGAGACTCAAGCTCATTCCAGTAGAGTCAGTGGACAACAAAAAGACATTGCTGACCCTCCTCTTTGAGAACTTGTATGCTAGAATATTGGCTCAGCCTGGCACTTGCTCATGTTCATTATGTATGTTTCCATATCTGGATGCCTTCTTGATAGGAGTCCATCGACAAGCTTACTAGTACCCAGTGCAATCTATAGACTAGCCTACCCATACCCAGTGTAGTCTATAGACTAGCTTACCCTTATCAAGTATAGTCTATAGACTAGATTACCCATATTCAGCTTATTCTATAGACTAGCCTACCTATCTCTAGCCAGTATAGTCTATAGATCTGCTTACTAGTACCCAACATAGTATATAGACTAGTAGCCATATCCTCTGTAGTCTATAGACTGGCTTACCCAAAGCAAATATAGTCTATAGACTAGATTACCCATATCCACTGTAGTCTATAGACTAGTTTATCCATATCAAGTATAACATATAGAATAGACTATCCATATCCAGTTTAGTCTATAGAATAGCTACCCAAACCCAGTGTAGTTTATTGACTAGCTTACCCATACTCAGTGTATTCTATAGACTAGCTTATCCATACCCAGTATAGCCTATAGGCTAGCTTTTCCATACCCAAAGTAGTGTATAGACTGGCTTACCCATTCTCAGTGTAGTCTATACACTAGCTTACTCATATGTAGTATAGCTTATAGACTAGCTTACCCATACCCAGTGCTGTCTGTAGAGTAGCTTACCCATCCCCAGCATAACCTATAGACTAGTTTACACATATCAAGTGTATTCTATAGTGTAACTTACTCATACATAGTGTAGCCTATAACTTACCCATATAGAGTATAGCCTATAGGTAAACCTATAGCTTACCCATACCCAGTGTAGTCTGTAGATTAGCTTACCTATAACAAAAAATATGCAAAATATTTGTTTATCAAATTATAATTTCTCTAGGGCATCTAATTATTTAAAGAAAATAATTGTATACAATAAATAATTTTATTAAAGGAAGATTAAAATGACACACATCTGTAACCTTAAGCCTTTGTGTTTTAAATGTTATTTGGGTACTTCTTGGTCTCCAGTACTAATCTAAACACAGGCTTACCTCACTTTGTTGTGATTCACAGATATTGCATTTTCTACTGAATTGAAGGTTTGTAGCAACCCTGCATTGAGCAAAGCTATACATAATTTCTCCTAAAGCATGTGGTCACTTTGTGCCGCTATGTCATATTTTGGTATTTCTCACAAATTTTTTGTCATTATTGCATTTCTTATTATTGCTATACTTGTCTTGGTGATCTGTGATCAGTAATCTTTGTTATTACTATTGTAATTGTGTCGGAGATCACACCCTTATAAGATGGCAAAATTAATTGATAAATGTTGTGTGTGTTCTGGCTGCTCCACCAACTGGCCATTCCCCATCTGTCTCCCTCTCTTTGAGCCTCCCTATTCCCTGAGACACAAAAATATTGAAATTAGGCCAATTAATTCTCTACAGTGTTCAAGTATTCAAGTGAAAGGCAGAGTCTCTCCCTTTAAATCACAAGCAAGAAATGAACATGAGAAAGCCATTTCAAAAGCCAAGAAAGGGCAGAAGCTAGACTTTTGCACAAAACAGCCAACTGGTGAATACAAAGAAAGAATTTTTGAATGAAATTTAAAGTGCTACTTCAGTGAACATATAAATGCTAAGAAAGTGAAACAGCCTTATTGCTAATATGCAGAAAGTTCCAGTGGTCTGGATAGAAGATCAAACCAGTCACAATACTCTCTTAAGCTAAAGCCTAATCCAGAGCAAGGCCCTATCTCTTTTCAATTCTGTGAAGGCTGAGGAGGTGAGAAAGCTGCAGAAAAAAAGTTGGAAGCCAGTGTAGGTTGGTTCATGAAGATTAAGAAAAGAAGCCACATCCATAACATGAGTGCAAAGTGAAGCAGCAAGTGCTCATCTAGAAGCTGCAGCAAGTTATCCAGAAGACCTAGCTAAGACCATTAATGAAGGTGGCTACACTATAAAACATACTTTCAATGTAAATGAAACTGCCTTATGTTGAAATAAGTTGCCATTTAAGACTTTCATAGCCGGAGAGGAGATGTCAATATCTGGTTTGAAAGCATCAAAGAGCAGGATAACTTCTTTTGTTAAGGGCTAATGCAGCTGGTGACTTTAAGTTAAAGCCAATGCTCATTTACCATTCCAAAAATCCTAGGGCCCTTAAGAATGTTGCTAACTCTTCTTTGTCTGTGATATGGAAATGGAACAACAAAGCCTGGATGACAGCACATCTGTTTACAGCATGGTTTACTGAATATTTTGAGTAAATATGTTGAGACCCACTGCTCAGGAAAAGGATTCTTCTCAACATTTACTGTTCATTGACAATGAATCTGGTCACCCAAGAGCTCTCATGGAGATGTTCTTTCTGTGCTTCTTAGCACAACATTCATTCTGCAGTCCCTGGATCAAGGAGTCATTTTGACATTCAAGTCTTATTATTTAAGAGATACATTTCCTAATTTATTGTTGCCATAGATAGTGATTCCTCTGATAGATTTGGGCAAAGTCAATTGAAAATCTTCTGGAAATGATTTACCATTCCAGACACCATTACAAACATTTATGATTTGTGGGAGGAGGTTAAAATATCAACATCAATAGGAGCTTGGAAGATGTTGATTCCAAGCCTCATGGATGACTTTGAGGAGTTCAAGACTTCAGTGGAGGAAGTAACTGCAGATGTGGCAGAAATAGTAAGAGTTGTAGAAGGAGAAGTGGAGCCTGAAGATGTGACTGAATGGCTGCAACCTCATGACTAAACTTGAATGGATGAGGAGTTGCTTTTTGTGAATGAGCAAAGAAAATGATTTCTTGAGAAGGAATATGCTGGTAAAAATGCTGTGAACACTGTTGAAATACCAAAATTAATCTAAAATATTACGTAAACTTAATTGATAAGGCAGTGGCAGGGTTTTGGAGGATTGACTCCAATTTTAAAAGAAGTTTTACTTGTGAGTAAAATGCTATCAAATAGCATCTCATACTATAGATAAATCTTTTATGAAAGGAAGTGTCAACCAATGTGGCAAACTTCATTGTCTTATTTTAAGAAATTGCCCCAGCTATCCCCACCTTCAGCAACCACCACCCTAGTCAGTCTGCAACCATCAACACTGAGGCAAGACCCTCCACCAGCAAAAAGATTACAAATCATTGAAGGCTCAGATGATTGTTAACATTTTTCAGCATTAAAGTATTTTAATTTAGGTATGTGTATTTTTTTAGACACAATGGTATTACATACTCAATGGACTACAGTACAATGTGAACGTAACTCATATTCACTGGGAAACAAAAAAAATGTGTGACTTGCTTTTATTGTGATATTTTCTTTATTGTGGTAGTCTGAAACTGAACCCACAATATCTCTGGAGGAGACCTGTAAAAGCCCCTTGGCCTCTCTTGTGAGACAGTTGACATCTTTGCCAATGTCTACATATTCTAGTAGATAGAACAAGTTAGCAACATGCCTCCTTCCATTTACAAAGAGCTGTCAGGACTAAATGTATTGCTTAATATTAGTGATGGTTACACAGTGGTTTCAAATATAATTATACCCTGCTTTCTCTATGTAGTTTCCAATGTTTTTTATTTAACCATAAGGCAATAATGAGTAATTTGCTTTCATTGTTTCCTTTTTATTTATTTATTTCTGAGCTTCCACTATCAGAAATATGCTCATAGAGGTGATAATGAATTGAGCAACTGAGCAACTGATGTATTATCTATGTCTGCCAAGAGTTTATTAATGTCTGGAAAAGCTCTGAATTAATAATAAAAATAAAAGTAGCAATAACAAAAATACTGATCATAGTATTTGTTTAATATTTCCTAGGTGGTATACACTAGACAGACAACTATGAAAAAAACTACAATATTCTAGAAGAATTGTCTGAATATAAATAGAGATTGTATTAATGTTCTTTCTGAAAATATTGCTATATGTAGAATTCTCCTATTTAACATATATTTATGTTTTTCTTACCTCTGTCTCCTTGTGGCTTTTATCTATAATATCTAGCTCTGTCCTCTGGAATGCAACAGGAGGAGTTCTTTTCCTCTGTTATGTGAATTTCAAATATTTCAACAGCAAGATGAATCTTTTCTAGACTAATCATCTCCACCTGTTCCAATGCTTCCCAAACAACAGTTCGTAATCACCTCATTTTATGGATTGCAAGTTCCCCAAATCCTTCCTACTTAATTGTTATTACTTTTAAATTGCAGGGCAAAGAAAAGAACTAAAACCTGAACAAAGAATCTGAGTAACATGAATAACTGTGAGCTTTCATATTTGTAAAGGATAGGTGCTTCATTGTTTATGACATATGATGCACATGCTACCATAAGCACACCTATCATCTTTTTCCACACACTGTCTCTGAGCCCGGGTCCAGATTTCCCTTCACATTAAAATCTTTCTTTTAGTGTGAGCCCAACACAGAGATGGAGGAAACAGCTATAGAAACAATAATATTTGTAGATAAGGAAATGGCCAAATTCCTTTTTCATTCATGTGCCTGCATGTAGCAGCTAGCATACTCTAAAAATAAAGCATGTTTCAGTGAAATACTGAAATGTGGGAGAAATCCTATTAAGCCACTACTACCTATGCATAATTTTAATAAGCTTTTATATATTTGTCTAGCAAGTCAGTCATCTACCTAGCTGAAGTTATAAAAAAAGACATTTAAATATATTGAGTGGACACTGGTTAGGAGCTTTCATGATTGTGATATGTTGCTAGCAAAGCATGGGGGAGCCAATTAAGTGCTTAACTAATACATGGTGAAAACAGGGTATTGTCTAGGAACAAAAGTGATGATTATGGGTTCTTTGGATGTTAACTTTGAAAGCTTGTGATTTGAGAATCTACCTTCTGTATTTTTAATATCTGTTTGTAAATGTGAGCTAGGGCAATGATATGAAGTAGAATTCCTCTGTCATCTGGCAGACTACCCGCCATGCATCTAGTGTAAGACTTATGGATCTGCCAGGCACTGATCCATTGCTCTGCTATGTTCTGTTGCATCTTTGGAAATTAACTCTACAGATAATCCAAAGGGAAATTCATGTCTTTGGTACATGCATTCAAAATTGTCCTTAGCCATTTCTTTGCCTCTGCAAGACACATGAATGGAGATGATAAATAGACATCTCTTTTCTTAATAGGGCTTATATCCTGGACTGCAGAAGTGGTTCACTAGCAATTTCCTTTATATACTTGAAGGTTTGTTTGGCCTTTGTTGTCCTGGGCTGTTTATTGAGAGGCTCAGAACCACTTAAATGCATGTACACACTGAGAGCTGGCTGGTGGAGAGGTTGGCAGGGTGGAAATCAGACTAGAGATCCAAGAGCATTAGGCATGAATAGAGTTATATCAGCCCCCAGCAAAACACTGTATTTTATGGGGTCCTAAGAATTCACTTCAACTCAGGTCAACCTCTCCAATCCACAGTGCCCTGAGTCAACCTTAAATCCTGTAAGTGCAATTGTTCATGTAGGTTTTCAACAGTCTTCTCAGCTAGGGGAAGTTTGTACTTCATCAAACCTTCTGTTGGATCCATAACCTGTGATGGCTCTGGATATAATTTTGAGGAACCCAGTGTACTTGTATGTGCTTAATTAGAATGGGTATCAGACCGTCCAATAAACTCCTATTACAATTGTTCATGGATTGAGCTCTCATGAAGCATTCTGAGGTCGTTTTTGAACACCCTAAGAAAGAAAAGAGATGTCAGAGTGTCCATAAACTAAAAACCAAAGTAAATTTTAAAGTTGTGCTTTTCTAAACAGAGAGAGAGCGACCAGAAGGTGTATTTTTCTCTTATTTCAACACATTGTGTTAGTTTCATTTCATCAGCATACTTTCAACCTACTAATATAGGGCTGTTTAATACAATCTTGTTTATGTCAGACAACTGTGCACATTTTCCTCTCACCTTTCAGTAGAACAAGGATTCAAAAATGTCGAGGTCTATTATAGCAATTCTAAGGGTGTAAACAATAAGTTTGGCATTTTATTGAAATGTTTTGTTTGGAATCTGAGAGTTCATTGTTCAACATCCTCTGTCACAATGAAATAACACCTTGTTTTCTTTGCAGAAAGAAAGGTAAGTCTTAAGTTTCTGTAAAATAATTTTCCATGTAGTTTATGGTTCTCCTTTAAATGTCAAGAAGAAGAAAGATTGTGAGAAAATACACTGAAATATTTATGCTCTGAAAAGAGAGATTTCCATTTTCTTCTTGTTTTTACTTTTTTATATTGTCTGAATTTTTCCTAATGTGTAATTATTTTTATCATTGGAATTGGAATGAAAATGATACAAAAGTTGGTGGTTTAATAGTTCCCAAAGTCTTCATGTGACTACAGAAATCATTAATAATTTTGGAAGCATCAGCAATTTTCGTTTGCACCATCCATTATAATTTGCACGATTAATCAACATAGTAAAAAACTGCCCTGGGTGATCTTTGTTCTCCAGATGTGTTTACATCCTGTTTCAAATGAGAGACCTCAATCCTTGCTGTGCTTCCTTTGATTCCTTGGACATGGGTCCCTCAGGATGAAATAAAAAAAAATAATCTGCCCCATTTTCAAAAAGAGGTAACTCTCTGTGTCACAAATATGGTAATTCATTACTTTTCTGCATCACTCATCAAAATTCTACGCTAATTTTGTTCTCAATAAACTGCTTCTCCCAAATTTTCAGGCTTCTGTGAGGAGTAAGCAGTCTTAATAATAATAACTATAATTTATTGAACAGTTAAATATCTGCCAGGTGCTCTGCTAAGCATTCTGAATATACCATTGAATTTAATAATTCTCCAAGCAACACTCTCATGGAAGTAATATTAATAGCTCCATTTTTATGAGAAAGCTGATGCTTATGGAATTTAAGAATCTTCTACAAGCATCTAAAACTGATAAGTGATTGTGCTAAGATTTCACCATGGGTCTCCTTGGCTCCCAAGTTAGGCATGCCATGTTGCCATTTGATTCTACAGCCAATGTCTATCATATCACTTTATCTCTCTGGCGACATTGGAAGTTCCATGAACACAGGGTCCCTATGGGTTTTGATTATTCAACCAATTTCTTTGTACTATTATGGGTCTTTGAACAGTTTTTGAGAAGGTTCTCTGCTATTTGTTGACTTCTTCCATTATGTGTTAGGAAGAACTAATACCAGCATGCCCCAAAGAGTGAGAATGCATGAGTCCACCTTTCCCCCTGGGGATACCGCATTTCATAAATGCTATGATACACAATTCAACTCAGTCCCTCCTATGTTAACATAATATATGCATATCGTATTGCTAACTCATAATAACATAAGTTTATCAATTTAATGCAAAGCTGGATCGACTGTCTGCCTTTGTACCATGGCATATATTCTTCTGTATCCTACTGGGATGACTTCCATGTCCAGTCAGCCCTTTATATTTCTAGATCCACATCAGCAGGTTCAACCAACCTCGGATCAGAAATATTTTCTAAAAATTAAAAATAACAATACAAGAATAAAAAAATACAAAAACCCATTAGAGTATAACAACTATGTTCACAGCATTTACATTATATTAGGGATTATTTAAAAAAACTAGAGATGATTTAAAATATAGTCGTTTCTTGGTACCAGTGGGGGATTGGTCCCAGGACCTCCCAAGGATTCCAAAACTCATGCATGCTCAACTTCCTGATATGAAATGGTATAGCATCTGCATATAATCTATGTACATCCTCTCACATACATTAAATCCTCTCTAGATTACAATAATGCATTGATTAACAACAGAGCTATGTTCTGAGTACCAACAAAAAGAGTCAAACTCTATAAAATATTTGAAGAGATTTATTCTGAGCCAAATATGAGTGACCATGGCCCATGACACAGCCCTCAGGAGGTCCTGAGAACATGTGCCCCAGGCGGTGGGGGCACAACTTGGTTTTATACATTTTTGGGAGGCATGAGACATCAATCAAATACATTTAAGAAATACATAAAGGTAGAGCAACTCAAAGTGGATGAGGGGATGTGGGGAGCTTCCAGGCTATAGGTAAATTTAAACATTTTCTGGTTGACAATTTGTTGAGTGTGTCTAAAGAACTGGAATCTGGGATCGACAGAAACAAGACATTCATGTTAAGATAAAAGAAAGTAGAGACCAGGGTTCTTTTGAAGGCTTATAGTGGCAGCCCTTAGAGACAATAGATGACAAATATTTCCTGTTCAGATCTTTAAAACATGCCAGACTCTTAGTTAATCTCTTTAGGATTGGGAGGGTCTGGAAGGAAAAGATTTAGCTATGTTAATAGAGATTCTTTACATAGGCAAAATTTCCCCCAGAAAGGACAGGTTTGCAGGGCCATTTCAAGATATGGCAAAGAAACATGTTTTGAGGTAAAATATTTTTACTTTCTTCTTTATTACATAATGTTATGTCAGAGTCAGATTGGAACATAGGTCACAATATATAGGGTTAAATAAAACCCATCCAATGAGAATTTGTGATTTGTAGGGCATGACTACCCAGAGCCCTTAGATGGGAATTTGGGCAAGATAAAATATCAGAGCTTAGTCCTCATGAGAAATGCAACATTAAATGATTTTGTTATTGTGTGAATATTAGTAAGTATATTTACACAAACCTAGATGGTATAGCCTGCTACACACCTAGGCTATACATCAGAGCCTCTTGCTCCTGGGCTTCAAACCTGGACAGCATGTTATTGCACTCACTACTGTAGGCACTTGTAACACAATGTGTTTGTGTATCTGAACATAGCTAAACAGAAAAGGTACAGTAAAAATGGCATTATAATCTTATGAGACCACCAGCATTTATGTGATCTGTTGTTGACCAAAACATTGTTATGTGGTACATAATTATACATATAATACCTAATCCAATGTAAATGCTATGTAAATAGTTACTATTTATAAGAAAAATAGGTGTTTATTGTTCACTACAGATGCACTTGATTTTTCCAAATATTTGGATCCAACATTGAACTTGTTGCTGACTGTATATAAGAGGATGTCTGTATGTTAAATGCAAATACTATGATGATTTATATAAAGGCATTGAGTATACTTAAATTATGGAATCAATGGTGGTCATGAAACCAATCCCATCTGGATATTGAGGGACAACTATTGTCAATCAAATAAGGGTATGCTTAAGAAAAAACTGGTTATCTAGTGCTACAATAATGCAGCATAACAAACACCCTTTACCTTACCTTAATGGCTTTAAATAAAATGCAGTTGTCTAACTCATAAGAAGGATTATGGCTTGCACATTTATGTTGTGTTCAGCTAGATGGATTTTTGGTTCTCTGTTGACTTCACTCCTATGGCTATCAGCTGAGATAACTGCACCGTAGGTCTCTTATCTTCCAGCAAGCTAGCTCAGGCATGATCTAAGGATGGGGGCCAGCAGTAGGAGCACAAGATAAAACACAAGCACTTTCAAAATCTCTGTCATTGTTGACACCCATTGGCTAAACCAAGTAACCAGGTGAACTCAAAATTTAGGGGTGAACTATCCCCTACCTTCTGTTGAGAGAAGCGGTAATTTGGTCACATTGCGAAGGGCCTGGCTTCAGGAAAGGCTGAGAAATCAGGGCACCAATGCAATTTCTCTTCAGCCAGGATCACCTGAATTTCATGTCAAATTTTCATTAGCAAAAGCAGGTCTGTGACAGCTATTTACACACTACAAGCTTTGTTGAGAGTAGATGGTTTTTGCTGTTTGTTTCAACATGAGTGCATGCTGCTCGAGGTGCAGTTCACATCTAATTTATTCTGGCAGGTCCCTAAAGAGGCCATGATGTTCAACGCAGGAACTGCCCAAACACTATGCAGTTATTCTTTCATATTTAAAATGATCAACGGGTAACCCACACAGAATATTGTCAGAGTCAAAATAGTATCTTCTTTCCCTAAGTCACAGAAATAAAAAGTCTCAACTGAATAATTGCTTACACCATTGAACATTTAACGTTTCATGAAGTAAATCTTGATAAAAAGTATGTGTGTGCGTGTGTGTGTATACAAAGTCCGGAATCACTTTCTATCTTAACACATGTGTAAATCAGGATTCTTCTTTCAACTGTGGAACGCCAACACCATCACCATTAGAATAACTCTATTAAAGGTGCTCATGGACAAACTGTGCAATATTGAATTTATTACCACAAACTCCAACAAAAGCACCATGGGAATAATGGATCTATTGGAAAAAATAGTATAAGTGGCATAGTAATCATACAAACTGTTTGAGTTTTCTAAGCTTGGTTCCCTTATCAAAATATTTTCCTAGAAATACTCACCCATATCATATTAGACTGGCTTTCTTTTTCTTTTCTTTTTTTTTGAGACAGAGTCTCACTCCATCACCAGGCGCCAGGCTGGAGTGCAGTGGCGCGCCCTCAGATCACCATCTCTGCCTCCCAGGTTCAAGCAATTCTCCTGCCTCAGCCTCCTGAGTAGCTGGGACTACAGGCGCACGCCACCACGCCCAGCTATTTTTTTTGTATTTTTAGTAGAGACGGGGTTTCACCATGTTAGCCAGGATGGTCTCGATCTCTTGACCTCATGATCCGCCCGCCTCGGCCTCCCAAAGTGCTGGGATTACAGGAGTAAGCCACCGCATCCGGCCTAGACTGGCTTTCTTGAACTCCAGCTTTCTCTGACTACTTTTCTTCAGGGTCTTTCTCTGTTGCCCAGGCTGGAGTGCCGTGGTTCCACCATAGGTCACTACGTTTTCAAACTCCTGGTGTCAAGCAATCCTCCCACTTCAAACTCCCAAAGTGCTGAGATTATAAACATGAGCTATCACGTCCAGCCAAAATCAGACATAAAAAAATAACTTTTGCATTTTCTTTAATATAGCTACTATGTAAACTTTTTATGAGACAAATCCCTCTTAAAAACCAGCTCTAGGAGACAATGTGCTTGTCCAATAAACTTGTTTGCTTTTATCATATATAAAAAATTATAATTTTGTGCTTTTTTTCTCTAAAAAGAACAAGGTAAATATTGGCACATGATTGCAGTTTGTACATTAGCTTAGGTTTCTTTTTTGTATTATTATCTTTTATCAGCCTTTGCACTGGTATATTTTGTAATTAAGTCTTCAGTTAATGTTTAGTAGGGGGATGTTAAGTTATCTGTTGCTGCCTTGTACTATACACTCAAAATATAGTGGCATATTGTGGGTAACACCCCCCATGGGGACCGAGGAAGGAGAACTGTCCAGACCCCAGCCACAACCAGTGCCTGAAGAATATCTTAGTTTATAGTGTTATTGCTCAGCTGTTTTCTTTATATAATCCTGCATATATAATCATATATTAGTTTATAGAATTAGTGCTTGAAGTATAACTTACTGCTTACATATATCTAGTTTATATAATCATACTTAATACTTACATCTACTTAGTTCTATAAAATCTTTCTATATAATCATATAGGTATTGTAGTCGGAGCTGTACTGACACATTTAGTGCTGATTTATATAATCCTTCTATGCAACCATATAGTAGTTTGTAGTAGGAGGAATGCCTAGAGCAGTCACAGAATAGAAGCAGTATGTGGGAAAACAATGAGACCAGGACAAGAACCAAAGACCCAGGCATTGGCGTCCCTGCCTGAAAGGGCATACGCTGTATGGCGGGCTTAGAGCAAGCGCCTCTCTTCCTGATAAAGGAGTTGTAGTACCTTGCATCCAGTTCCTGTGGAAAGTAGGCCTCAGGCACGAGATCCCGGAAATAGCCGAGGGAGAAGAACCCCTCTGGTGTGACCAGTCATGGCGGCTGTACACCCTGTCAGTCTTTTCTCACTTTTGTGCTAGCTCAAATCATCCTCCCATAAATATCTTAAGAGAAGAGCACAAGTCTGTCAGCTCCCACTGCATTAAGGTTACAGTATCCTTCTATTAGAAATCCTTTGAAGTCTCTAGTCCCCAGATAAGAAGTGTTGTGCATGACACCTGTTGCACACAGCCCACTTCCTTGCCTCGGTGACCTAATGGGGGTGGACCCCTTTTCTGTACATGACCCTCTACTACTGTGCACAGCATGGCCCCCTGCTACACATGGCCCACCTCTCTGCCCAGGTGACATAATTGAGTGGTCCCCTTGCTTGTGACTCACGTGATTATATATGCCCTATTACTAAGCCTATAGATGATGACCTCACGCACGACCCTGCCCCTGCTTGTACCTAATAAATACAGATGCTCTGGGGCATTTGGGGGCCGTTGCTGATCTCCACTCACAGGTGGCATGGCCTCCCGAGTCCAGATGCTCTTCATCAGTTCTTTAGTGTCCTGTCTCTTTAATTCTTGGATCCTGCACCTCAACACAGCATAAGGGACACCCCACGACCCTGTGAGGCCCCAACAGCCCTACAGCATATATGGTTTGGTTGTGTCACCACCCAAATCTCATCTTGAATTGTAGTTCCCATAATCCCCACGTGTCATGGGAGGGACCCTGAGGAAGGTAATTGAATCACTGGGGCAGTTTCCCCGATGCTATTCTTGTGACAGTAAGTTCTCATGAGATCTGATGGTTTTATAAGGGGCTTCACCCTTGGCTCAGGTCTCATTCTCCATATTGCTGCCATGTGAAGAAGCACATGTCTGCTTTCCCTTTGGCCATGATTGTAAATTTCCTGAGGCCTCTGCAGCCATGCTGAACTGTGAGTCAATGAAACCTCTTTTATAAATTACCAAGTCTTGAGTATTTTTATTAGCAGTATGAGAACAGACAAATACAGTGGCTTACACAACAGTTGTGTATTTAATGCATAATACTGCAGTTTGCTAATCTGGGCAGAGTTCAGCTAGGATGGCTCATCTCTATTGCTTGTGGTATCTCTGGGCTCAGTCATATAGATGGGGCCTCACCTAGGAGACCTGGGACAGCTAAGATAGCTGCACCTCTGCTCCATATTGTTTCACTTTCTCCAGGAGGCTAGCCCAGGCATGTTCATATACCAGTGTTCAAACAGAGGAAGTAGAAGCTACAGGGCTTCTTGAAGTCCAGACTTGGCACTTTATCACTTTGTTGTATGTTATTGGCAAAATTAAATGTGGAGGCCAGCCCCAATTTAAAGAGCAGGAAAATAGACTTCCCTTCTTGGAGAGAGAGACTGAAAAGAATATGTGATCGCCTTAATCTTCCACAGCTACAGATAAGGTGAAGTCTAGGTGATTCATCACTGCATGAAATCATCGGCACAAAAAAATTGACTTTGGTTGTTTTAATGGAAAGCTCAATTTCCACTTAGGGAAATAAAAATCTAAATTCAGTTGGTGGCAATTCAAATATAAATAAAAATAATTAATGTATATTTTAAATGGATACAAGATGCATCAATTAAGGAAACATCAGAGATTTCATAGTGCAAATGAATTATACAGTCAGTGAAATAGAATTTAATTGCAATGTATTGACACATCTTATGATATCCTTTCAAAATGCTTCAAAGAGTGAACTGAATTATAGCCTTCCTATAATTTAAAACAAGTTTATAACTTGTTTTCCCTTATATACTTTATGTTTTGCATTAATGCTAGACAGATTTTTAAATAAATATGGAGAGATATGTGTATATGTGTGTGTATCCCCAAGTCATTTATAAAATGTAACATAGCAGTACCTAAGATAACATTAAAAATTAAACAAATAACTATCTCATAACCATCTTTCTTTTTTCAGCAGCTATCTGCCTAGGGAAAAAACAGTCAAGTCTGGATATAAATAGATCAAAATTTGAAATTATCAATTTTAGTCATTGGAATTTAAGGAGATAAAACTTATAACTGCATAGAATATTTCTTATTAAGCATGCATTTCCAGAATTTTTTGAATTTCCCTGGAGGATAAATAGTAATTTGTCTCTTTTCATAATTTCAGTTTTTCATAATCATCTAAAAGATAAATAAGATAGTTATCACAAAGGCAAAGTTTGAAAGCTGATCTCTCTCTCCCTCTCTCTTCACCCTAATCCCCATCATGCACTCTTTTGGAGATAATTGCAACTTTCATTTGAAGCGATGCTTATTCCTAGCAAGGGAAGGGCACAGGCATTTGAGCTCTCTGACAGCAAGGCAAACGCAAATGGCATTCTCAAACAGCTTTGATAGAAGATGAAGTTCAGCAGTGAGCATGCAGTGCAAGTACTTCAATGTCTCTGTTATACCTCAAAGACAGGAAGGTATTCTTCCGCAAGGCTAATTATAGGGCCACTGCCAGGAAGCAATCTCCATAATCTCTGTATGATTCCCTGTCTCTCTTTCCAAGCTGACACACCCAATAATAGCTATTATGGAGTCAACCTCCTCTGTCCTTCTGGGGTAATGTGTTATTTTGCCATGAACTCAAGGCTGCCATTACTTTCACAGAAATTGTCCATCCAGTGTGACAGCAGAGAGTTAGGATATGCTCCCAGGATGAGTTTCAGAAGGATTTTCAGGGATCCACTCACAGCACACTCTTTCTTCCATGTGACTGAGAGAAAAATATTTAGTGGATAACTGCTCGTCATGGAGTGAGAAGACCCTGTTTAGGAAAAAATCTCAAATCATGCTTTTCCTCTGCTCTCAAACCACAACAATCAACAGAGAAGACTTATAGGACAAAATGTGGTGTTTTTCCCCACACATACTCTATTAGTCTGTTCTGACACTGCTAATAAAGACATACCCGAGACTGGGTAATTTATAAAGGTTTAATGGACTCACAGTTCTAACATCTGGGGAGGCCTCACAATCATAGTGGAAGGCCTAGGAGGAGAAAGGCATATCGCATATGGCAGCAGGCAAGAGAGAGTATGCAGGGGAACTGCCCATTATAAAACCATCAGATCTTGTGACAGTCACTATCAGGAGAATAGCATGGGAAAGACCTGCACCCATGATTCAATTACCTTGCACTGCGTCCCTCCTATGACATGTGGGAATTATGCGGGCTATAATTCAAGATGAGATTTGGGTGGGGATGCCACCAAACATACCAAGCACTGGACACCAGCTGGGTATCCCCTAATTAAATTTGGACACTATATATATGGATATAGTGCCAGATCCCACAGGGATCTACCCTGAGACACCAGTTGCAAGTCCATGCTTCCTGAACTTCTGAATGACCAGCTTCAAGTTGGGGTTCCCACAGCCCCCTCTTTGGGTTCCATTAATTTGCTAGGGTGGTTCACAGAACTCATGGAAACACATTTGTGGTTTATTATAGAGGCTATTACAAAGGGTACAAATGAAGAGGCATGTAGGGCAAGGTACAGGGGAAGGAGTGTGTGGAGCTTCCATGCCCTCCCTGGGCACATCACCCTCCAGGGACCTTCACATGTTCCGCCATCCAGAAGTTCTCCAAACCCAGTCCTCTTGGGGTTTCATGAAGACTTCATTATATAAACATGATTGACAACTGTGTACAAAGGCAATTGGACCAAAAAAAACATGATCTAAACCCAGCAAGGAGTCTATTCAGACTTTTCTTGGCCTCTCTGGGTAGCCTTCCTTTCTCTAAGGTATGGGGCAGAACGCTTTCTAGAATGAGGGTCTTTTGACCCACAATCAGATTATAATTTTGCCTTGGGCAGTGAAAAGAGGACAGAAGAAATTCCGAGAGAGAGATTCTGTTTCCTGAGACCTGAAGTGCCCCAACATTCTAACAAAAAATTGTAATAAGGCTTACGGGAGTTATGAGTTGGGAACCGTGGACAAAAACCTGTGTGTCTGTGTGTCTGTGCGTGTGTGTGTGTCTGTGTTTTGTCCAATCACATTTCTATTTGTTGTCAATCAGGCCTATGTAATGAAGCCTCCATATAGCACACACACACGTGTGTGTATCATATATACATACATATTGAGAATATCACAGACCCCATGTGAGAATATTTATGAGTGAGCCAGGGTGGCAGGGTCTGGGCAGGGTACAGATATGAAACATGTCTCAACCCAGCAGCAAAGGGAGTAGCTTTCCTAAGGATATCCTAGCATGACTGAAGATCCTGCTGCATCTAGTGCATTGCCACACAGATCCAAGTTTAATGATGTATAGAAAAGGTGATCAGGTATCTGGACTGATCTGCATGAGGAATGCCACAGCATCATGAATAGAAGATCCCATGTGATTGGGCTCCCAGAACCTCGGAACTAGTTCTCAGATAGGTTCCACCTACCACTGAGCACCCTCCATGATGAAAATTCTAGTGTGTGAAAATGCACAATGCTGTCTGTCTTGGAGAATGCCGGAAATTTTTGAAGCATGTATGCTCTTGTAATAAGCCAATTTTACAAGAAGTTTTCAAAATGTGAATCATAAACCAGAGAGGACCCTGAAATTCATAGAGAGAGTTGCAATGGGCTTTCTTTAAAATGATGGGCCAGTGTGGCTTGCAGTGGCCTCTAGTTTGCAGATACCTGTGCTCGCTCAGTGATTTCCACACTTTGTCTTGCAAAACATCCTCAGGGACCGTAGGTGTGGGGAAAAGGAGGAGGTGAGAGGCCGGAATCCAGACTCTTCTAATCCTCACCTTCCCGTTAGCCCAATGGGTTCAACAACAGCTCGCTGCTTTTGTCTATTTAGCACAGCCAACTATCAGCAGATCAGCTTAGTGTCGATGTGCCTCAGTATGTTGGGATTTAAACACGAAATTTTGTTTATGTTGAAACAAGCTGCCTTGTATTAGTCAGCCAGAGATGCCGTAACAAAGTACCATAGGCTGCGGGGTTTCAGTGACAGAGATTTAATTCTCTCGCATTCTGGAGGCTGCAAGTCTGAGGTCAAGGTATCTCAGGGATGGTTCCTCCTGAATCCTCTCTCCTTGGCTTAGATGCTGTCTTCCCTCTGTGTCCTCACATGGTTGTCACTCTGTGTGTGTCTGTGTCCAGATCTCCCCTTCTGATAACATCCCAGTCAGACAGGACTAGGGTCTACCCATATGACCTCATTGTACCTTAATTACCTCTTCAGAGGTTCCATATCCAACTATAGTCACATTCTGAGATCCTGAGGGTTAAAACTCACATATGAATTTGAGAGGACACAATTTGGCCCATTATAAAAGAGACTGAATATGTGCTCCCATAAAAACATCTCCATGTAATTCCATAGACAGTCACCTTCAGTTGCTGGGACAGTCTCATTTGCTACTACACAAACCACCACTGTGACAAACAAGGTAGGCTTATTGGGTCCAGTACTGGTTCTTTTGATGTCCAGATGGGGAGGAAGGAGAGGATCACTCAGAATCAGCTTTCTGGGGCTCCTGTGGAGAAGCTAGAGTCCTCTGGTTCTCTCCTGGATGGGCTGTGTGCATTGTTCTACTTCATGAGCATGGAATTGCCTCAATAAGCCCGAGGACAAGGAGATCTCTACAAAACAACATGAGATCATATTTTCTGATTTATCTTCAGCTGGTTGCAACACTAACTTTAAGGTGGCATGGTTTTTGTTCAATGCTGTGCCATAGTGACAAGGGCAGAGTTCCTCAGTGACATCCACTCTTGTGGAATCTCTGAGCTTGGGACCTGCCACTTGCAGAATCCATCATCTCTCTTTCCATGAACCAAATTATTCACTGAAGGGCAGACAGGGAGGGATTTAAACAGTTGAACCAAAATCCCTTTTTATATTTCACAGCAAGCTCAAGATCTAAAAATAACTTATCTGGTATTTGTAAAGTTGTTCTTTCTGAGACCAAGTTCAGAAATCTGCATTTATAGTGAATTAAATCTCATAATTTAAATTTAAGTTTTTATTTTAATCTATTCATTAAAAAATGCTAACCCACTTATAGCATTATCTGCAGTTGTTTATTCTCATTTGCCATCTGAAAAACATCTTTTCATTTTAGCCCCATTTCCACGCAGATGAGATGGCAATAAAGACCCTAGTCTATGACCGACATCATACTCTACCTATGGCATTGATTAATTTTGTTTAGAACCTTTGAAGGTTATTGAACTTGAAAGGATTCTGTAGAATTGTATGGCTTTTCAGCTCACATTTTCTTTTCGCTTGTCCACAAGGAGGCAGCAAGATATTGTGGAAATGATGATAGTTCCCTAATTTGGAGCTGAGAGACTTTATTCCAGAGTTAGCCCCTCGACCCTCAATCTTCTCATCTGTGCCATGGAAACACTGATAACTAATAGCAAACAGCTAGTGAGAACTTACTATATGCAAAGCATTACATTAAAATTTTTACGTGCATTTAATTTTCAAAATATTTAATTTTTACACAGTATATAAAGCAGGTCTTAAAATTATCAATATCTTACAGATAAGGAAACTGAGACTTAAAGAGGTTAGTTCACACACCTGAGTTCTCACAGCTAGAAAGAGACAAAGCTAAGAGTTGAATGTAAATCGGCCTGATTCCTGACTTCTGATTTGTAGGATCATTAGAGAATTCCAGTTGGCGTTCATGAAGTTCTTGACATAGGAGAGGTATCTGAGAGATGGCAAATTCTGTCCTTACAAATAAGAAGGTTGTGCCAATCATTTTTTTAAAATATAGATTCAACATGACTAAACACTTGAGTTAAGACAACCAGTCTTGCATCAAGAGAAGGAAGTGAGAAGAACCTTGCAAAATGTGTACTTAGGAAACTCATGCTGACTTTTAGCAAGTGTCTCTTAATTTTTGCTAAAGGCTTACAAAACATTTGCTTAAGTAACTGTGCTAGCATTGGGCCCAGGATTTGACATCTCTATCACCAGAGTACTATTTTCTCTATTGCAGGGAATTCCATTTAAAAACTACAGCAGGAATAAGTATTATATAAGTTGTACAGTGTGGATATTCTATAAGAGTTGGTTTCCCCAATAACTTAGTAAAATGGGGAAAAGGAAAGCAAAAAAGAGAGGATGAAAGTTAAAAAACAAAAAGATAGATTCAATTATGTCAGACTCTATGCTCTCAGCTGAGAATACCGGTAATGGGAAGAAAGACCCTTGACCTACAGAATTCTTTTATTTCTCACCAAAATCTTTCATCTTATAGAAAATCAGAATTTCATCTTGAAACCTTTCCAACACTTTGTAGCCATCCACTTTCCACCACCTCGAGTCATCCACCTTGAGCTAAATGATAAATACATTGTGTTTAAACTGAATTTTTAAAAAGGACTTAACTTGAAACTAGTCATAAAGTGACAT
Source organism: Cacajao melanocephalus (assembly GCA_963573385.1). Lineage (NCBI taxonomy): Eukaryota > Metazoa > Chordata > Mammalia > Primates > Pitheciidae > Cacajao > Cacajao melanocephalus. The sequence continues at coordinate 9,486 of CAUYLG010072699.1, read as the reverse complement.
CAGAAAAGCCCAAATTAAAGACATCCTACAAAAACATTGACAAGTACTCATGCCATAACAAGACTCAACAATTGCCCTGGATTAAAAGAGATTCAAGAAACAAGACAACTGAAGCCTGATTTTGGACAGTATCGCAATTGGTAGCATCTCAATCAGTCCCTAGGTTACATCCTAGCATTATATCAATGTTAAGTTCCTGATTTTGATCATTGCACTGTGGTTATATAAGAGATTGCCCTGTTTTAGGGTGTTCTTCCTCTGGCTTTTATCTGCACAAGTTTTGAATTTGTTGTAGAAAGGTATTTGAATATTTCTGTAAAGTTTAAGTATCTATGCTTGAGCAATATATCCCTTCCAATCTCATTGTCTTGCATACTTAGCCAGTGTTCTCTGTTCTGAATTTACATTTACATTCACTGACTTTCATTCAACTAAATATTTTTTGGAATAAAAAGCAATTTCACCTCCCATAATGGAAGTCTCATTTATTTTAAAGACAAACTATTAGCCATGTAGAGCACAGGGACACAGAAATAGTATGAATTAAGAACTCTCATTTTTCAGAAGTGGCCGAGACCACCCTCTTTGACATGGCCACACAGGGAAGTTTGCCAGAATGAGCTCCCAGTGTTTCTCAAAGTGTGTTTTCCAGACCACACATATTAGCATTCCATGGGTGCTGACTGACCAGGCAGATCCCTGGGACCCACTCCAGATGTACGGAATCAGAATTTCCAGGGATTTGGCTGGGGAATCCACATTTTAAATACACTGCCCAGGTGCTTCTTGTCATTCAGTAATTAACAAATATTGATTAGTATCTTCTGTGTGCCAGATGCCAGTGGAGGTCCTGAAGATAGAAGTGTACAAAACATCAAACAGAATGCAAAATGGTATAGTCACTTTGGAAGTTTAGCCTTATCAGACTAAATCCACTTTTACCATAGGATCCAGCAAACGTATTTGTTGATATTTACCTAAATGAGCAGAAAACTTACACCTACATAAAAACCTGCACACAGATGTTTATTACAGCTTTATTCATAATCACCAAAACATAAGAAACAATCAAGATATCATTTAGTAGGTGAATGAATACAATGAAATATTATTCAGTGGTCAAAAGAAATGAGTTAACAAGCCATGAAAAGACATGGGGGAACATTAAACACGTATTACTAAGTGAAAGAAGCCAGTCTCAATAGGTTACAGACTATGATTCTAGCTAGATGACATCCTGGAAAAGGCAAAACTATGGAGACAATAAAAAAATCAGTGGTTTCTAGGAGTTTCGGGAGAGAGAAGAGTGGATGAATAGGTGGAGTATGGAGGATGTTTAGGGCAGTGAAACTACTCTGACATTATCATGATGGCTACATGTCTTTATACATTAGTCAAAACCCATGGAATGTATACCACTAAAAGTGAACATTAATGTCATCTGTGGACTTTGAATAATAATTTTTCAAAAGAATGCATTGTTGATTACACTTACAAAATTAATAATAATAATTCAGCAATTATTTCTAGACTCGTGGAGTTTGGAATTGGTACTAAACTATAAGAGCAAATGTCCTAAGGGATATTTGTGAGTTTAATTAGGATTTCATAAATAGAATGATCTGAATCTGCAGGTCCAATATTTTAATTTAAATATATAGTCATTAATTAAATTATTAATTAATGACTATATATTAAATAATTGTATTCTATAATTAATAAAATAAAATATTAATAATAAAATAAAATATTATATATTTAATAATTATACATATATATACAGAGAGAGTATGCAGGTAATTATGTCTTTTGCCAGAATTCAGCATGTGAAAAATTTTAGATGCCAACTTTAAAATAAACAAAGAAGGGCATTGTTTTTCAAAATGATTTTAGTGGGTACTAGAAGAGTTTGAGAAGCAGTGTTTCATTCACCTTCATATTTAACATTTGAGTTTGATGACATTTGCAAGGAGTTGGTCTACACAGTAGTAGTAATGTATCCAGATATGAAAACAGGATGGGAACAAAGGAGTAGGCATGAACTGGGAGAAAATTAGAGTAAAATGGGAGCAAGTCCTGGGAATCCATCTAGGAGAAATAACAGGTTACTCTCCCGCATGTAACAAGGCCTATTTACATTATCATATCAGAGAAGTAGGAACGGAAAGAAAAGAGAATCTCTAGTCCAAATCTTTAAAGAATTTGCAAGCAAGGAATGGGTTGGGGCAGAGAGAGGACTGTTTCATTTTACAATAAAACATGTTTTGGATTTTGACATTCAGATTCTCAGGGCTACAAACATCACATTTTTACTTTTCCACCATCAAAGTGCAGGTGTATGGCTCCATCTGGAGCACTTGAAACTGAAAAATCGGTCTATGGAGATGAGACGGAACAGAAGAAAGCAGCAAGGCAGACTTAATTAGGGTTGGAAATGAGACTAAGGAAAATCCTCCAAATAAATGCACTGATGTAATAGAATCCTGGAGAAGCAGATTTGAGTGTAGTTGTGGGGATGGGGTGTATGAAGCTGGTGCTTAGGAGGGCTGGGGAATTGTTTAGTTCTAAGAACAAAATATGAAATACAAAAAATGGAGTTGTGGTAAAGATTGGGAGTGAAAAGTCTCCGAGTCTAAATTACAAAGGATTTGATGGCTGTGTTGGGCACTGAGAAATAAGCTAGACGCAGAGACATGGGTAATAGGGGTGAAAAAGAAAATGCATTACCAGTTCAAGGAAAAGAGAAGGGCACACAAGATATGTTATGAATCAAAGCTGTCAGTGCTACAAGAGGAGGACTAGAAAAATAAAGTATGAGGTGGGGAGAAAATGATCCAGGAAGTGGAGATTGAACAAAGAAGGGTGGCAGGAGATTGGAAACATAATAAACAGCTTTGGCAACAAGCAAGCCAAGCCACAAGAGGTCAGCAGGAGCTGGTGTCCCCCTCAGGGTGATGGATAAAAGAATGGGTAGGTATTTCTGGGACTTGAAAAGACATGCCCTCAGCACTGTCTCTCACACACAAACCCACACACGCTGTCACTGAAGCAGCTCAGAAAAGGAAAACATCGCAGGATGTAAGCTGAGAGATAAGAATGGATAAAATACCAGTAGGATGTCTTTTCATATATACAAACATTGATTTAAAGTAGAATGCATTCGTAGAGTTCATCAAAATAAATGGAATTGGTCATTGCAAAAAAAATCTGAATGACCTTTTCCTTAAACTGTATAAAAGATAAATAATACTTATGATACTATTTGGGTAATTTAAACATATACCATCTGACTTTATAAATTCTAATAATCTTCAATTATAATGCTCAAATATTCTTTATTGCAAGATAAAATTAAATTTATTTTTAAAGATCTGCATCCTGAGCTTAAGTTATTTAATGTTAGCAATGTTGTTCTTGCAAGGTTCTTTGAACTGGCTGCACCATAGGCCATACCCTAGTTGAGCCATGGAGACCATGACGCGCACGTACATCTCCAGAAAAAAAAGAATGGCTAGCACTGCTATTGTTCCTGCCTCAACCATTCCTGCCTTAACTGAAAAGCCAATCTTGTGATACTGGACCTTGGACCTTGTGACACCCTCTACCCCATAACAAAAGAAGAATAGCTAGCTCCTGCAGTGCCCAATTAACCGATCTTGCAACACTCCACCATTGTTCTGGCTTAACTGATAAGCCAACCTTGTGACACTGGGCCTTGGACCTTGTGACACACACCCCTAGCGACACCCCCCTACCCCTGGCTTGCAAAAACTGCCCTGAACTGTAACTTCTGTAACTTTTCATTGCCTACCCCAAATCTATTTAACCAACTCCTATCCCATCGCCGTCTGCTGACTCTCTTTTCAGACTCAGCCCACTCACACCCAGGTGAGTAAACAGCCTTGTTGCTCACACAAAGTCTGTTAAGGGGTCTCTTCATTCAGAGCACGCTTAACAGTTCTGTTAATCAAATGAAACTCTGAAAATGTTAAATGACAGGAATGGTTACTTATACCAGAGGGAATGAAAGGAAGGGATCACAATGTTATATCCAAGTAAATAGACCCCTCTCAAAGAAATAATCATGCCGAGAATTAAATCATAGGTTATTTTTCAGCTATTACAAGCCTTCTAGGGTGCTATATGGAAGGTAGGGGTAGAAATGGATGTTTTCTAACAGATTAAATATATGTTATGTCAGCAAACATTTTCTTGTGCTATTACTTACATCATGGAAATGATTATTTCATTATTGATGACTACAATAAGGTTGCATTAATAATAATGATGGCAATAATGGCTTTAAGTCAGTTTTATCATTTGTTCATATTCACATAGAAGATACATCAGAAGAAGCTTTCCAGAAAGAACAAAATGATAATAGAATAATTAATTAATGGAAATTAACCCAAAGAAACTGACATACAAGTTAGAATTCACAGAAAAAGACACTAAACACAGTTATTATACATATATTTCATATGTTCAAAAAGCAGAGACTTAGAAGATGTAAAAGCAACGCAATAAAATTTACATAGATGGAAACTATAACGTCTGAGATGAAAACATACCAGATAGAACTAATAGCCAATTAGAAACATTGCAGAAGAAAAGTTCAGTGAGTTTAATGATATAGCAATAGAAACTATGCAAAATGAAACACAAAGAGAAACAAACAGATCTAATAAAAAGAACATCAATGAGCCCTGACACAACTCCAACTGATCAAATATAAGTAAGTCACATTGTACTGCCATCTTGAATGCAGACTATTTTTGGTTTTAAGTGTCCAGAGGACAAACTTCCTATATTCACACCAGAATCACAGAATGGATCAGGTGATTCAGATATCTACCTACTTTATAGACAGACATTTGATCAATCTTACTATTAGTCCAACTACACATCCTTGCTTAGAGAGGTAACTTTGTGTCTAAATTTTGAGCCTTGGGGGGTTATCTAGTGCTGTTTTAGGATGAGTTTCAGCTTTAGTCTATTCTGTGAGTTACAATATACCCACATGCTTTCTAGCTTCCAAAAATATTAATATTAACCCCTCATCAGCTATTGACTTGTCTTTGTGTCTTAGTCTCTATTGATCAGTATCTTCTTTATCCCCATCTTATTACTGAAGTCTAAGTTTGAAAACATGAATGGTTGGATCTATCATGAATATCCAGAAGTTGCAGAAATTCTTTAAGCAGCCTTCAGGACAAAAATGTGGCTGTTAAACTTAATAACTACCTTCCTTTGTAAGAATGTTTTTATCACCCTTATAAATGAGTATCTTAAATGAGTATTGAATCTATTTCATAATCATTGGTTCTCATAATTCTATTGATTGCTGTATTATGCTCTGGAATTTACTATTAAAAAAGAGCAGTCTGATTATTGTTCCCCTTTGTACAGTCTTCAGGTGATACTTATATTCGGCCAGTGAAACTATAGGATTTCTTTTCTTTATGTCAATTTTTTAAAAAAATCACCAGGATACATGGATATCTTTAATTTTGCCTGGTTGACCACAAAATCTGAAATCCCTTGCTCAGAGGATTCTGGTTTATTACTGCTTCTGGTGATTTTCCTTTGCCCTATTATAATTGTGTTGTGTTTCCAGAGTCTTTCCTCTATAACATGTCTTTTCTTCATCCATTTCTTCTCTTTGTTTTTCAAACATCTGAATTATAGGTTATTCTACATTTTATTTTCCAACTCACATTTCTCAGTCTCCAATGCACACTTTTCCACTGTAATTGCAATTTTAAATATTCAGAAACCATTTCCATTTAATCTCATACATTCTTGATCTATGGTTGCTCTCTTTCCATGACTACTCTTGTTTCATAATCTCTCAAATTGACAATACCCTTGAGGATATATCTGATGGATCTTAAAATGCATCTGCACAGTCATGTCCTTGTCTGCTTATCACTATGGAAGGAGGTTAATGTTTATTTTGTCTTGTCTTTGAATGTTTTGGGAGTTGAAATGCATGGATGCAAAACTTATTTGGCTCCTGGGCTGAGAAACATAGTGTTCAGATGAAGGAAATGTATACAAGCAAACAAAAGACAGGTTAGGTTTCCTGCAACTTCACTTCTCCCTATGGATAATGCCATGTACCTGGGGAGTAAAGAGAAGGAGGCTATCCAATGTAGGGCAGCTGTAGCCTCTTTGGTGAAGAACTGTTTGTTTGTTTGGTGTGGCTCTTGGTAGTTGAATGGAACATAGAGTGCCCTCAGTAATGAATACCACACCTTCTGAGGAGCCTGCAAAGTGCCCCCATTTCAAGGAATTTGGCAGTCTCCTGACATACATACCAGGTGTGCATGCACCTCAGAGCTAGGGTCACACTCCGAAGATTCTTGTCCCTTGCTCACTTCACAGAGAAAACCACATGAGCATTTTTTCTTCCCTGCATTGTCTACTCTTTGTCTTATCTGGATTTCAGGATTCCAGTCTTCATATCTTAGACTAGGCTTCATAAGGGGTATGTCTAGGGTGAGTTTCTTTTTTACGTGTGAACTGTAGTTTAACTAGCGCTTTCCCCTTTCTCTCTTTCTTTTCTATATTTTGCATGTGAGAAGCACTCATGCTGTATTTCCAGAAATAAATTAATCTTTAATTATTCATTCTTTGCTTTCTTTATTGGAATTGAAAAATAAAGGAAAAGAGCAACGTAAAATGTAGGTGCTCAAATGCTTCTGAGCTGAAAAGCTCTCTTGCTCAGTCATTGTTTAATCTGGGCTAATCAACTCCATTTCCTTTAATCTACCTGCCTGTAATTTATCCCTTTGATCATCTCTAGTAGTCTCCTGTAAACCATTTCTAATGCCATTGAAGCTCTTTCAAAGTGGCATAAACTGGACATATTTCATATAAATATGAAAGAATATTACCTGTGTTATTGGAGAACTTATAATATACCCCACCATTGTGAAATCTTTTCTGCACAATTCAAATTATGTGGAGTACAGTGCAGAGGTAAGAAACATGAGTATCAGTGTGATTTTGGTGCTGCAGAAAGACAGCTATGTGTTTTCCAAATGCTGTTGGTTTTCCAACCAGGCACCAAGCCACCACCCCGCTCCTACAATTAGGTGAGGCCATGTAATGTGTGCCAAAGTTCTGAATGATAGAATACAGTCAAAAATGATGGGCAACCTTTCTAAGCCTGACTGCTATGCTTTACTGCAAAATCTTTTAATTAATCACATTCACAACTGAAATATAAATAACTGGTTTAAATACTGCTATGTAACTCTCAGCGCTTGTGTGCTTTTTCAGATTCTCGTGACATCACTGTCTCCTGAACCATCAATTTCTTCTACTTCAATCACTGCAGTGGCTGAACAATTGCACTTGGAAATAGGACCATGAGATTTCATATCCTCGAGTCCTTGGCTTCTCCTGGCTTCTAAATTTGTGAAAGGGGCTGGATGACAAAGAGTTCTGTACCATGAGGTAAGTTGTCACCAGTGGAAGACAGCAGAAGGGAACTCAACAAATAAATTCATCCCCATTTCCTCACTACAGCATAATCTTCCAATGGATTCGTTGTTCTGCCTATCTGCAGACTACTCACCTGGCTGAGTGAGTGCACCTGTTGATCTGCTATATATCTTCTTATATGATTTGTTGTGTAGCAGAGGCCAGTGCAGTAACATATTGCATCCTCCTCAGTGTCACTTCCTTTTTCCCTCAGTCTTTCAGCTCTGGGATGTACCTGCCACATAAAGCATCTAAACATAATCCTTTCATCAGGTTCCGCTTTCTAGTGTAGTCAGGATCCTATGCTCCATTTCCCAGAGTGTTCACATTTTAAAAATTACAAAATTCTTAAGGAAAAGGAACAAGTAGTTAAAGGTTAACATATCAGCCTCATTGCGAATTATTTTTATTTCAGCATAGAGTTCTCAATAGCCTTGAACCTTTCTGCATCTGCACTAATATGGTAACCATATATTCAATCTTATTCCAGTGTACTATAATACATAGGCTCATCATCAATAGTAAAGGTAGCACTATTAATTAAGCAGTAAAGCAACATTACCTTTTGACCATTTCTTACAAGGTAATGCCTATCTTAATATGTTAATAAAGCTGCTTCTGTACTGAATTTGTTTTCTAGGGCTGCCATAACAAAGTACCACTATCTGACTAGCTTAAAAAATACACATTTATTTTTTTACCATTCTAGAGGATAAAAGTCCAAGGGGAAGGTGTTCACAGAGTTCATTTCTCCTGAGGCCTCTCTCCTTGGCTTGTAGGTGCCATCTTCTCTTTGTTTTTACATGATTGTCCCTCTTTGTGTGTCTGTGTCCTAGTCTCTTCTTATAAAGAAACTAGTCCTCTTAGATCAGGGCCCAGCCTAAAGACCTATTTTAACTTAGTCACCTCTTGTAAAGAGCCTAATTCCAAATACAGTCACACTCTGATACACTGGAGGTTAGGGCTTCAACATATGAATTTTAGAGGGCACAATTCAGAGTGTAACAGCCACCATCTATCTATAAACACTGATTTTAGAGACCACAGAATTGTTGGATCAAGAGCAAAACAGAACACTTTGTTGCTTAAGTGTATCAGTTAGGGATCACTGGTTGCATGTAATAGAACTACTCAGAACTGACCTAAGAGGAAAAAAGAAATGATTCAAAAGAAATGGACATAGTTTATGAAATTCAAGGAACAACTAAAAATTCAGGACTGGACTGAAAAAGCACCCAGAGGCTCCAGGGAATCCATGCAGTGGGAAAAAATAATTTCTCAGTTATGTCCCTACTGCTGCTGGAGTGAGCAAGAACCAGCCACCTTCCCTTACCCAAGACAGGAAGCAGTGCTCTAGTTTAGTGTCAAACTAACCTAGGCTTGGTCATTCATTGCTCCTTCCTTGACAAGAAGTGGAAAGGGCATTTGTAGTCACAACCTCACCAGTACTGCACACAATATAGGAGGTGTGCTTCTCCAAAAGAAAATTGCAGTAATGTTTCACTAAGAAAGAGAGACGGATGTTTGATGTTAAGGAAGGAAAGAGAGAGAGAGAAGAAAATAGGAAGATAAGGAAGAAGAAAAAAGAAAGGAGGAAAGGTAAAAGAAAGAAGTAAGGAATAAAGGAAGGAAGGATGAAGGAAGGAAAGGAGGAAGAAAGGAAAGAAAGGAAGAAGGAAGGAAGGAGGGATGGAAAGAAGTAAAGAAGAAAAGAAAGAAAAGAAAGAAGAATTAAAGGAAGGAGGAAAGATACAAGGAAAGAAAGGAAGAAGGAAGAAAGGTAGAAAAGAGGAAAGAAGGAAGAAAGGAAAGAAGGAAGAAAGGAAGGGAGGGAGGAAGGAAGGGAAGGAGGAAGGAAGGGAGGGAGGAAGGAAGGGAGGGAGGAAGGAAGGGAGGGAGGAAGGAAGGGAGGGAGGAACGAAGGTAGTGAGGAAGGAAGGGATGGAGGAAGTGAGGAAGGAAGTAAAAAGAAAGAGATAGAAATAAGCACAGAAG
>CAUYLG010072698.1:0-18729 GCA_963573385.1 Cacajao melanocephalus | reverse complement strand
TCATAATGGTGTATAGCAGTAGAAACCTTACTGTACCATCTCCATGGACATGAGGATATATGATCTTCATGGTTTGAACATCTAATATGGCTGAGGCAAGCCAACAGTAAAAGAACCAAGATATAGTGAAGAAGGCTGGGCATGGTGGCTCACGCCTATAATCCCAGCACTTGGGGAGGCCAAGGTGGGCAGATCACCTGAGGTCAGTTCAAGACCAGCCTGACCAACATGGAGAAACCCCACCTCTACTAAAAATACAAAATTAGCCGGGAATGGTGGCACATGCCTGTAATCCCAGTTACTCGAGAGGCTGAGGCAGGAGAATTGCTTGAACCCGGGATGCAGAGGTTGCAGTGAGCTGAGATTGTGCCATTGCACTCTAGCCTGGACAAAAAGAGCAAAACTTTGTCTCAAAAAACAATAAAAAAAAAAGATATAATGAAGAATAAGGATTTCAGAGCCAGGAGAAATTAGTATTGTTTTATGTGGAAATAAATCATCTATATTTATATGAATAAACATTGGTATTTTCATGTAACAATACTGGTATGCAATAAGTGATTGGTGTAGTATGAGTTATGGAGTGAATGTCTGTGTCCTGCCCCCCAAAATTTATTATGTTAAAGTCCTAACCATCAATGTGATAGTACTTGGAAATGAGGCATTTGGGAGGCAGTTAGGATTAGATGAGGTCATAAGGGTAAAGCCCTCATGATGGGATTAGTGCCTTTATAAGAAGAGACATCAGAAAGCCTGCTTGCTCTCTGCTCCATGTGAGGATGCAGCAAGAAGTCAGCTGTCTACAAAACAGGAAGAGAGCCCTGACAAGAACTTAACCATGCTGGCACCCTGTTCTCAGACTTCTAGGCTTTACAACTGTGAGAAGTAAATTGTTACTTAAGCCACCCAGTCTATGATGTTCTATGGCAGCCCAAGGTAATACATGGAGGGGAAACTCTAGATTTATGTACTGGGTTCTTTTCCTGTCAGCAGTTCAACATGTGTAGTAGCTTTCAGTCTCTTTCCTGTTTGTGCAAAATATATAAGAAATAAAATTGGAGATCTTTTTTGTAATTGGATCATATACAGTTGGGCTCTTCTGTGTAAGTTTTCTTTCTGTAAAAGCTGTTTTTGAGAATACCTAAAGTTTGTTAAGATGACTTTGTGGAATGTACGTGGGTAAGGTCATTCTAACTTTGACCACAACTAAGAAAACAACAATACAAATTGTGAGGGGTGAGCATGCATACAGGATAGTACAACTAACTTCCCATTTAAACTTCTTTAGTATTTGTAAAGCAAGCATAAAAATCCACCCCTTGGAGCAAATGGGTGAGCAAACAACACAGAAGTAACTCATGGAGAAGCATGGCTTTTTCCTCCCTTTTCTACACACACCCTCTAGCTTGTTAATTCCTCTGCCAATCTGCCATACATGGATGCCCTGCCCACAGTCACCTAGTTTCCTTAGGCTTATCTCATTGCCTATTGCATTTCTTGCTCCTCTTAGGGACTTCAAGAGAGCATAAGAATGGCAATACATGATAAAGTTAAACTTAACTTGGAATTACTTGTGAGAATTGCATATCCTCACTGCTTTATTTCCGACCTAGTCAGAAACCCTTATTTCATATAGTTTTGTCTATTCTGTCCTATTCTTCAGCTCTTAAAGCCATTTGTGAAAGTACCATAAAGGTAAGGTAATTTTGGGTTCATGTGTCCTCCCAACTACTTGGAACTTGGTTATATTCTAATAGGATGAATAATTTATTTAAATTATTTTGCATTACATGAATTTTAAAAATATATCCAAACTAAGAAGGAAATCAACTTTGTGGTTTTTTAAAGTCCTGAAAACTTAACTGGCAAGAAAAATGTTTTATTACTAGACTGTTGTAGGAGAGCCCATTATTACAGTATTTTGCTTTTAATAGATACCTATAGATTTCAAGGTTTCATTAGTAAACATTTTGGCTGCACATTTGTTGTGCATGTAGATACCCTGGACCAATCACTGCTAAATCCTGGGGATATGCAAACTAATAAGATACTGTTCTTGCCAACAGACACTTAGAGTTTACCAGGGAATTCAGGTAATAAAATATGGAAATCTGCATAAGGTGCATAGGTAGTACAGAGAAGAGGATGATAAACTTCATTATGATGGAGGTATGGGGACAGGAATTGTTTTTGTTGATAGTATTAAAGGAAGAACATGAATTTACTAGGCACACAAAAGTTGGAAAGCTACTGAAGGCCAGGAGAAAATTACAGATTTTAGAATAATGGCAAACAGTAATAAGAGTATTTGGGGAGTTACAAATTCCAGCATTTAATACAATGGCTCCTAGTTCAATGGTAAGCACTCAATAAATAGTTGAATGAATGGAAATATATTAGTATAGCTGGACTTCCTGAAGCATAATCCAGTGGGACCTAAACTTGAAGATCATCCTGGCATTGAGATAGAACCTTGGGAAAACCAGTTCTGACCCGAAAAGATAAGGAATCACTATTAATATCTGAAGCCTCTGGTCAACTTACAATAACCACAGCAACAATAAACCATAAGCCTTCCTCAATTCCTGGCCATAATAATACAGATTTACCCACCGACCCCCCCACACACTAAAGGCTTCAAAGAAAGACATGCCCCTTCCAGGAATTAAATCCGTTTAACCTTATGTGTATTGTTCTGTAAAAGATATTTGGCCTTCAGGAAAAAAAAAATTCCAAGACAAATAAACGTAGAAAAATCAACACCTTACCTCATCAAGAAACAAAGCATTCATCATAACTAGACTCAGAAACAACATAGCTGTTGGACTGACAATGGACTTTAAAGGAACTATAGGTAATAAGAGTTTCTAATGGAAAAGTGCACAACAGGCAAGATTAGGTAGGTAATCTGAGCAGAGACACAAAACCTATAAGAAAGAATAAAATCGAAATACTAGAAATGAAAAAACAATAATCATATGAACAATGTCTTCAATAGGCTCATCAATATACTTGACATAGGCAAGGAAAAAGTAAGTGAACTTGACATTAGGATAATAAGAGTTACCCAGACTAAAACATAAGTGGGGTAGGGTATGACAAGAAGGAACAGAGAATCCAAGAGCTTTGAGAAAATATCCATTGATCCAACACATGCACATAATTGGAATCCCAGAAGATATAGAAAGAATAAATGAGACAGAAGAAATATTTGAAGACATAATGGCCAATACATTTCCAAAGTTTATGAACCCACAACACAAATCTATGAAGCTCCGAGAAACTCAAGAAAGATAAATACTAAAATACACACACACACCCCACACACCACACACACCACCCCAGCCATATTATGTTCAAACTGCTGAAAAAAATTTTTTGAAGCAAGCCAGAGAAGAGAAAAAATTACACATAGAGGAACAAAGTTAAGAAAATTACAGCAGAATTAGAAGAAGTATTACAGGCTCAAGGACAATGTAATGGCATCTTTTAAGAACTGAAAGAAAAAACATCTGTTTTCACAAAATGTTTATGAAACTCTTTCAAACTGATAGAGAAATACTCTCAGAGAAGACTGAGAGAATAATACATTAAGAGAAGACCTACTCTACAAGAAAAGTTCTTCAAAAGGAATATGAAAGACAACAGACACTTAGAGATACACAAAGAAATGAAGAGATGTGGAAATTGAATACAGGAAGGTAATAACTTTAAAAATGCAGAAAGTAACTGGCTGTCTTAGAGTAAAAATGAATCATGTGTTTACAGCATATAAAAGTAAAATATGACAGAAGCATAATGGATGTCAGGGAGAAAAAGGGAATATATAAGATCTTAACACGTTAATTTGGATATTATTTGAATGTATATTCCAATTAAAGGTGTAAGGTAATAACCACTGAAAATGTTTAATGAGATGTAAACAATAATATAAAATAGAATCATTAAAAATGTTCATTTAGACCATAGAAGGCAAAAATAGAACAAAAACCAAAGAACAGATAGAACAATTAGGATAGAGTTAACAAGGTGGATAGATTTGAATCTGTATATTTAAAAATATCAAATGTCAATGATCTAAGTATACCAGTTAAAAGAGCTTCTATGAATGATAAAGCAGTATCCAACTATTTGCTGTCTACCAGAAACACACTGTAAATATAAAAGCATAGATAAATTAAAAGTTAAATGGTGGGAAAAAGATACACCATGTAAACGAACAAAAAAGCAGAAATGACTATATTATTATCAGATGAAGTAGACTTCAGAACAAGGAGTACAATCAGGGATAAGAGTGAGATATCATAATGATAAAAGGGTCCATTTACTGGAAAAACTTATTTCTTATTTTGAGACAATCTTGCTCTTGTCCCCCAGGCTGGAGTGCAATGGTGTGACCTTGGCTTACTGCAACCTCTGCCTCCTGGCTTCAGGTGATTCTCCTGCCTCAGCCTCATGAGTAGCTGGGACTACAGGCACCTGCCATCATGCCTGGCTAATTTTTGTATTTTTAGTAGAGACAGGATTTCACCACATTGGCCAGGATGGTCTGAACTCCTGACCTCACGTGATCCGCCCACCTCGGCCTTCCAAAGTGCTGGGATTACAGGCGTGAGCCACCACACCTGGCTGGGAAAATGTAATTCTAAATGAGTACACATTGAATTGCAAAGGAAAAATGACAGAACTGAAAAGAGAAAAAGACAAATTGACAATTGTCATTGGAGACTTCATTCCTCCTCTTGGTAATTAATAGAACAAGAAGATAAAAAATCTGTAAGGATATAGAAGACCTCAACGACATAATCAACCAACTTGACCTAGTTGACATTTATTAATATAAAACATTCCAAACAACCCGGGCAGGGTACAAATTCTTTTGAAGTGTTCTTATGAAGCATTCACCAAGACAGAGTATAAATATTAATAAATTAAAAATTATTTTCTAAACTATATTCTTTGACTATAATAGAATCAAAGTTGCAATAAACAAAGACATCTGAAAAGATTTGGAAGGCTTAAATTACAAGTTCCATTTTTCTAATGGATATAAAACTGAATATTTCTTCAGTAAACCTTGTTAGCTTCCTTCAAGTATTTTTAAATTGTCAAATTATTTGCATAAAGTTAATAACATTCTTTTATTCATTTAATAAATGTATCATTTGTAGTGATGCCACATCTGCCATTCCAGGTACTGATAACTTGTATAATCTCTTTTGTTCTTTAACAGTCTGCAATTTTTTGTTTCATTGACCTTCTCAAAAAAAATCACCTTTTGTTTTTCAGGTTTCTATCTCATTGGCTTCCATTCTGATTTTTATTATTTCCATTCTTGTGTTAACTTTGGGTTTCATTGTTCTTCTTTTTCTAATTTGTTAGGTGAAAATTAGAGTCATTGATTTGAATAATTTCTTCTGTAATATTGGCATTTAGTGCCACTGTATTTCTTTGTAAGTACTGTGGCACATCTCATGCATTTTGATATGCTTTGTTCTAAGTTTCATTCAACTCAAAATACTTATTTTTCTGTCTTATTTCTTCTTAGAAATATGGGTTACTGAAAAGTGTCCTCTTTTGGTCTAAATATTTGAGTGTTTTCTAGTTACTTTTCTGTCACTGATTTAAATCCATTCTGGTTAGAAAACTTATTTTGTATGACTTGAATCCTTTTCATTTTACTGATGTGTTTTAAGGTCTGGAATTATTGTCTGTCTGGGTGAATGTTCTGGGTTCATTTGAAAAGAATGTGTGTTTTACTCTTCTTGGGGTGAATAGTTTTACAAATATCAATTAGGTCAAGTTGGTGATAACGTTGTTTAAGTCTTCAATATCCTCACTATTTTTTCTATTTACATGTTCTATTGAGAGGTATGCTGAAATCTCCAATTACAGTTCTCAGTTTGTTTATTTCTCCTTGTAGTTCTTTCAGTTCTTTCGCCAGTTTCAAGTAGTTTCTTCACATCCGTATTCTGATCTGTATTCAGGTAAAAAATAGTGGAGGAACAACACACTATAGATTTCTAGATGCTATTTTTCTCCTTTTCTGAGAGCTTTCTCCTCTCAAACTCTCTATCCTTGGAACTCAAGCCACCTTGATCTCCCTGACTCCCAGCTCCATCACTACTTTATAGAGATCTGTACCACAGCCTGGAAACTCTGTGCAGTTATTTGGGGAAATCACAGGACTCACCTCATTTGTTTCTAATTTCTCAGCGATCATTATTTTATTGCCTGATGTCCAGTTTTTTAGTATTTCAGATGGGAGATTAAACTGTGACTCCATCTTTGACTCAATCTTTGACAAAGATGGAGTCCCTGTGACTCCATCTTTGCCAGAAGAGTAGATCTCAGATAAGCTTTTAGAGAGGGCAGTATTCACCAGGAATCTATGATTTTTAGTTTTCAAAATAATATTGCAATTAACATTCTTGTACATATGCTTTTGTAAATAAATTATTGGGTAAAAACATAGGCATATTTAACAGATATTACCAACTTGTCTTTCCTAATCAATCTACTATCTAGAGTGAAGTAGAAGGATTCTTAGAGTAATTTTATGTATGTTTGTTCAGTGCTGCCTGCATCTCCCCACTTTCCCACACAACTATCAGGATCTGTCAGTGAAGTTTTTTCAGACTTTCTTCCAACTTTTTCTCCATTATTCTGCTTTTCCCAGAGGGCAGAGAATACCAAAGATGCTGGCACATTGTTTTAGCATAAGCCTATTGTTTCTGTATTATAGTTTCAAATATTTGATACAAGGTGGTGCAACTTTCTCTTTCCATGATGCTGGCACATAATTCTTTTTCTTTTGTTCAGTTTTAATGAAGGGGTGTTCCGTAATTTTGAGCCTACTGTTATTGATAAGATCTGTGAATGGCTGGAGTTTTAAATTTTTGAATGAAGTGAGCTTTTCCTGATCTACTTATTTATCAAAGGACAATGCTTTACACTAGCAGATAATTGATTTAGCCCAGTGAATCTCAAACCTTAATGTGTACAAATCACCTGGAGATCTTGTAAAACTGCAGATTCTGAATGATTAAGTCTCAGTTAGGGCCCAAGATTCTGGAATTTTAACAAACTCTCAGGTGATGCTGATACTGTTATTTCATGGCCCAGATTTTGAGTAGCAAAGATTAGTCTTTACTTTGCATTCTTGCACATCACTGGCAGTATTTTTTTTCCTCTATTACATGATAAACCGTTTTTTAAAGCCCATGCATTTCCTCCTTAAACCCTCCTGTCACTCATCCAACCCTCTGCAACTGTAATAATTGTTCAGAGATGCTTCCAAAGCCAGACTGTTCGAAGTGATGTTATGACTGCAGTCAAGGTGCTGTTTATTTTGCCTTCCAGATACACTACTGCTTTAGGAAAATTCTGTGCTCCTCAATGCAGCAGTAGTTTCTTTTGCCAGGATTCTCACCGTATTTAGCAGCACCTCTTTGTGGAGTTTGAAGCTCAGAATTACACTGTTTCTTCACTTTATTAAAGATGAAGCTTCTACATGCATTTCTTACTCTTGTTGCTTTAACTTGGTTTCAGAGAGACAAACAGAAACTACTTCATCTTGTTAAATTTAGAAGTTAGTAAATATTTTTAAAGGCTTCTCATACATATATCCAACCTTGTTTCCTTGTGGGAATACACCAGTCTACTACTCTGCTGTAGAGAACAGGATAAGAGAGTAGGAAGGTGAAGTTTCTTATCTCAAGGCCACAGTCTTTAGAGATCAGATCCGCTTTCCTTTATACATATAAACCATCTCACTTTTCTGTGGGTTGTATCTCTGACACTTTCTGTGAGGGAGGCCTTCTGTAGAGCGCCTTAAAAGGAACTCCCCTGAGTCCCCTGGCATGCTGGGTTCAGGGGAGGCTAAACCAATTATTGTCACCACAGCCCCAGCCTTTTGTTGCTGGGGTTACTTTATTATACAGCCTTCTCTGAATTACTGGCAAGACAGCTAAATTACAAGCCACTTGGTGCTATGTCCATTTGACCCATAGAAATGTAACTATGCTACAGAGTCTGAGGTAGCACCCTTTAATTGAACACATTAATATTTCTGAAGAAAAAGATATGACTACACTAAGTGGGATCAGTGTCTATAAATACCCTCATGTCAGTTCAGGTCAGGTTTTGCCGTTATGAGAACTGATTCGCAATCTCCTTCAAGCAGCCCCCATTCTGTGTTTGTGTTTTTTGGTTTGTTTGTTTGTTTTGTGTGTGTGAGAATTGGTCAGTTCAGTGATTCAGTCTCTCTAGAAGAGGCATTGCACTTGACCCAGCTGGCCAGAGTACCCCTCATACCATGGGCCCAATGACTGGTCGAGAGTGGGCACATAGCCAAAACTGAAGCAAATCATATTTTCCTCCCAGGAATTGACATGGAAGTAGAAAGACAGAGATATTGCCCTCCTTTTGAGATTAAATATTCTATGGACATTTTAGTCTTAATATCTTCAGATGCCATTTCTTTCCCACCAAGAAACAACATCGAGAGAAGGAAAATACTGAAAGCAGAGTTGGGTTACAAACCTCTGATAAGTCTGAGCACTTAAATCTAGCCTAACACTATGCCATACATGTTCAATGCTTTCGAGTTACATGAGTCAATAAATACCAGTTTCCTAAACTAATTTTGTTTGGTTCATGTCAATCCTGACTATAGTTGCTGTTTCTGTATTTCTTTTTATACACTCTTTTTGTCTTTGATGAAAGAAAAGGATGTAACTTATTCCATGTGTTATATTTTATCACATTTTTTGCATTTTAACTTGAAATATAGCGAACTCGTATTTTCTTATTCTGTCAACTTTAGGCAGCTCTCTTGAGTCTCCTCTGCACATTGTGATTACTGCCCCTTATCCTTGCTCCAATCTTTCATTTTCCCATCTGTCTTCCACTATCCAATCAATGAGATATATTCTGCCTTTCAAATTACGATTTATGTTACAGATAATACTTCAGTGATTTCTATATTCTAAATGGAGAAAATAAAATAGCGTTGCATTACTACCAACAGCTGTTATTCTCTGAAGAGCCAGAGCCAAGTAATATGTAAATATTACATTCCTCCTCTGTACATCCAATGTTATGATCTTACTACCCACTTAAAGGGAACTATCCTCATATTAGTCAAATGGATTTTCCTTTTTCATAGTTTTCTAAAATCATACATTTCATGGGGAGTTGCTTAACGTTTAGACCATGACATCTAGTGTGGTTTTCCTTTGTCTTTTCCAGAACTAGTTTACCTTTCTTTCCTTCTCCAATTAACAAAATGTTATTTCCACCATATTGCTAAGATCCTCCAACTTCATACGAATTCTGTTTAATGGAACCCATTCCATTCTTCATAAAGTTTTTCTTCACTCACTCCCTGAATTCTTAGTCTAACAGTAATTTGGTTGGATTGTTTTCTCTGCTTACTGCAAAGTGGGTATCCTAGTCATCCTCAACTCCAATCTCTTGGGTTACAACCGCTGTTTATTGAAGCCTATCCTGCTGTCTTTCTTCTTTTTCTTCTATATTTTGTTAGGGTGGATCCTTTAATACCCTGCATAATGGATATATGGAAATAAATTCCATGTCTGAAAACATCAGTATTTGGCCTCATGCTTTAAATACTGTTGGCCACATATAGACTTCTAGGTCCAAAGTAATTTTATCTTGTAAGTTGGAAAGTGTTATTCTGTATTCTTTCCAATATTTCTCATAGGAGGAAAGGCTAAAACCATCTTGATTCTAGCTATTTTTTAGGTGACCTAATCATTTTTGAAAGCTTTTAGAATGTTCTTGTCTTTAATATTCTGAAATTTCACAAGCATATTTCTGGATTTTCCTGTTGTGGTGTTCCTAGTTCATCCTATCCAACATTCAGTGAGCAATGCCAAGCTGAAATTGCATGCCTTGTTTCAGTTTAGAAAGATTATCAATCATTCAGTTGATGCATTCTTATATTTTCTGTTAAATTTTTCCCAAAACATAAATATTGGACTTTGTAAATTTCCATGTCCTTTTTTGTTTCTCATTTTTTAAAATTTATGCATCTACAGTTGTTCTTTCTGACCTTTATTAAATTTATTGCAGCAGCAATTTTTTTTTTATTTCTTAGGAGTTCTTATCTAATTGTTCTCTTTATTTTGCAGTTTCAAATCTCAGGCTAAAATCAGTATTTCATTTTCTTCTGTTATTAAATGAGTTTTCCCACTCAGGATTCAATTCTATCTCTTGGTCCTTATTATGCTGATAGTCTTCTTCATGTGACTAGGTTATCAGTTTCCATTTAAGAATGAGATGGTTTTATTACCATAGGTACATGCCAGGGGAGTCCTTTGTATATTTTCACTGTAGGTCTGTTTCCCTAAATGGAAAGGGTTACCAGGGTATCTGTATGCCTGGGAAGGGCTGGCAAGTCAAGGAGAGATTCTCCAAATTCCAAAAAAAGTTTTAATTTAGACTGCCAGCTTTTCATTCTAGGTGCTCTAGTTCTTTGTAAACTGATTTTTTTTCTCATTAAAAAATTATTACGTTGATGTTTAAAACTTCAAACAGTACAAATAACACTAAATCTTCCTTTGACCAGAAAATCCAATACCAGTCCCTTCCCAGAATAAGCATTTATCAGTTGGGTGTCTGTTGAGAACTTTCACTAAGCATTTGAATAATTCTACCAATGCATTAGATATAAAATGATATTTTAAGATATACCATAGTATATGCCAAAATGTTTGCATTTTAACCAGTAACTCATTTAGTCAAACTCGTATCAATATTACCAGCCCATTCTTTTAAACTTCTGCATAGGACTTCTAGTTATTACTTTAATGACAGAAATTTAGGTTGTTTTCAGTTTCATATACTAACTAAACCCTACGATGAAGCTATAGTGAGCATTTTAAAAACTTCACTGCCTCTAAAGTAGCTGTGATGAGAAATCCTGTCTCTACACCACTACCAATATCTGCTATTATATTGTCTAAATTTTAATCTCTCCACCTGTGATCCCTGCATTTTGGGATGCTGAGGGAAGAGGACCACTTGAGCCCAGGAATTTGAGACCAGCCTCAGCAACAAAGTGAGACCTCGTCTCTCCAAAATAAATAAATAATAAATGAGCAAATTTGCTTCACTTAATACTAATGAGGTTAGCAGAGACTTACATTTATTTCATCCATAATTTGACCATTCTCATCTTTGCCCATTTATATGCTTGCTTAGTTGTCCTTTATTTATTGACTTATATGTATTTTTACATCTGTCCCTTATGTTACAAACATGTTTCTTCCTTCCTGTTGCTTATCTTTTACCTTTCTTTAAAAGCACACCAATTTTTGTGGTTGTTGAGATGGAATTTTGCTCTTGTTGCTCAGGCTGGAGTGCAATGGCACGATCTCAGCTCACTGCATCCTCTGCCTCCTAGGTTCAAGCCATTCTCCTGCCTCAGCCTCCAAAGTGGCTGGGATTACAGGCATGCACCACCACACCTAATTTTGTATTTTTAGTAGAGACAGGGTTTCACCTTGTTGGTCAGGCTGGTCTCAAACTCCTGACCTCAGATGATCCATCTGCCTTAGCCTTCCAAAGTGCTGGGATTACAGGTGTGAGCCACCATGCCTGGCCAAAAGCACACTAATTTTTGACACAGTCAATTTCATCAATATTTTCTTTTACAGTATCTGAATATTTTAGAAAGACATTTCTGAAACCAAAATCATTAACATATCCTGCTATATTTTCTTCTAATACTTTTCCTTTAGTAATTTAATTTTGATTTTTATTCATTTACAGCTTATATTTGTGAATGGTGTGAAATGAGGATCCCATGCAATTTACTTTTACAAGAGACAGGAGAGTGAGGGGGCTTTTGGCAAGGGCTGCTAACATAACTTTCACATAGAAAGGCTTTAACAGTCTTTTCATCATGTCTTCTTAGAAGCCACAGCTTGCACATAAGCCAACTCCAAGCCCTAACTTCTCTAGGGATCCTTTGAGCACACTAGATCCCATTTAAAAACCATTCAGTCATTCACATATAACATGCAGCAGCTTCTGCTACAATTCATGAATGAACATTCTTCTGTTTTGTCTTTTACAAAATTATTTCATCTACTCAAAAGCCTCACTTTTTTAAAAAAAAATATCTTTTAAATCGTTCTATGTATATAATGGGATCTGGAGGGAAAGACAACATTGTGTTCCAAGTTTTGAACTTAAAATTCTACTTTTCCCAATTAAAATTATGAAGTTGACAAACTGCCTACCAGAAAGTTTGTACAAACTCATGCCCTTTTTAATTAGTGCATAGTATCTCCTTTCCTATGCTTTCAATGCAAATTTTTATCTGATATTGAAAAAATAGTATTTCATTGGCCTAAACTGTATTTCTTCTGATCATAGGGAGATTTAGTACTTACCACATGTTTATTGGTCTCCTGTTCCCTCTTCATATCTTTTGACTATAAGCTGAGGAAAAGTGTCACTTCCTAAGGGATTTTTATGAGCAATTTTATGTTAGGGATACGAATTCCATAGTTTATATGTGCTGCATAATTTTCTCCCATTTGTAGCTTTAAAAATATTTTATCTTTGTTTATACTATATAAAGTTATTATGCAGTCTAACCTGTGACTTGTTAGCAGGAGGTGGGGAGGCTTCTGAATGTCATGTGTAGGAAGGCTGTTCTCATTCCATGACTAGAGTGTATCATAGAGTGTGTTTAATCACTATTTGTTCCACATTTAAATGAACCACTTGAAAGTAACTTTCACATATGGAAAGAATTGTTGTATAGAGGAGGATAAATTTTTCCAATACTGCTAAACCACTGATGTGATATGTCACTTTTGTTATGTATTTTCTTCATATGTGTAACATACATATGTGAATATGTATGTTCACACATACATGTTAAAATGTTACAAAATTTATTAGAATTTTGTTAGGTAGAATCTGCAATTTATGGGCTCCTGACATATGTATGATAGTGAATCAATCTTACCCTATAAAGGATATTTATTCATCTTCCTTTTCATCTTTAATTTTCATCATTCTGTTTGTATCTATAGTCATATGTGAATTGGTTACTACATTGATTATAAGCCAAAAGACTTCTGGGTTCAGGAATTAGTATTAAAAGAGCTCTGATGTAAAGGATCAGGGAGTGGTTTGAATGTTGGAGAAATGGAAAACACATGGCCTGCTGAAGGTATTCATATGTATTTTAAACTTGATGCATACACAATCAAACATGTTTGTGGGCCAGTTTATGAGTATTGACCCATAGTTTTGGTTTCTTCACTAGTTTTGAAATTTTGGTAATTTAACAACCTTTATTATTTTAAATGACATAGGTTTGATATCATTCATTCACTCAGATTTAGAACAGGTGTTCAAACTTTATTTTCTACTCTTCATTAGTTACTGATCAAGTTTTCCTTTTGATTTTGCCTTTGTTTACATGTAAATGATGAATACATCTGAGTAAACTGTCTTACTAAAAATGACTTTTTAGGCTGGGCACAGGTCATGCCTATAATCCCAGCACTTTTGGAGGCTAAGGTGGGCAGATTACCTGACGTCAGGAGTCAGAAACCAGCCTGGCCAACATGGCGAAACCCTGTCTCTACTTAAAATACAAAAAATAGCTGGGCGTGGTGGCACATGCCTGTAATCCCAGCTACTCAGGAGGCTGAGTTGGGAGAACTGCTTGAATCCAGGAGGCAGAGGTTGCAGTGACTCGACACTGTGCCACTGCAATCTAGCATGGGCAAGAGAGCAAAACTCTGTCTAAAAAAAAAAAAAAAAATGACTTTTTAAATAAGACATTAGTTTCTTAGAACTGTTAAATATCTAGTGAATGCTGTGATAGAAGCCACCGTCTTACCCTAGATCATGGACTCTAATGTCAATTCTACTGCATTAGATACCCTCCCTCCTCACCTACCTTTAGAAAAATTACTAGCATTCCTAATAAAAGAGTCTTTACAATGTCTCAGTCCTGAGCTGCTATATCTCTTTTTATTTCTGAGATAATCATGGCTGAGATGATTGGGTTTCTATGTATAGCATGGTTATCTATCTTTCTACTTTACATTAATATTTGAGTAATTACTTTATGCTAGGCACGCTGCTGAGCAATTTACATGCATTATTTCATTCTTCTATTAACTTTTGAGGTAGAAACATTATTATTCCCACAATATAAATAAGACTGAAGCTTACGAAGCACAAAATGTTGCCTCCAAAATAGAGGGCTAGAAAATGGAAGTGCAAAGATTGGAGCCCATATCTTTTTGATCCTGGATAATGTGTCTTAATCCTGGATAAGTATTCAGAGAATAAGATGGATAGTGACACAAGATAGGGCTTTGGAAGGTAGCCTGGAAAGGGTATTAGAGGCTAGGTTTTTAGGCTATTTTGAGGAATGTGTGCTTTAACTTAAAATCTATGAGATGTCACTGAGGAATTTTAATGAGGGAGAAATGAGATTAAACATACATTTTTTTTAGATACAAATTTGGCTGCAATGTGGACAGCTGACAGAGACAATGGTGAATACAAGGAGACCAACTAAAAAGCTACTTGAGTATCCCATGTCAAATATATTAATGTGCATTGGACAAGGATGATGAAATGGAAATGGATTAAAGAGGTTAGATTCCAGACAAATTCAGGAGATGAAACCTACAGGTCTTGGCAACTGATTAGATGTGGAGGGGGAGGGGGAGGAAAGAGTCAAGAATGACTCCATAGTATGAATTCTCTCATGATGAGCAAGATGTGCACGCTGCCTGAAAGATTTCCTGCAATCTTTACATTCATAGGGTCTCTCTCCAGTATGAATTCTCTGATGTAGAGTAAGAGATCCACTATAGCTAAAGGCTTTCCCACAAACATTACATTCATAAGGTTTCTCTCCAGTATGAATCCTCTGATGTTGAGCAAGGCCTGCATTCTGGCTAAATGTTTTCCTACATTCCTTACACATATAGGGTTTTTCTCCAGTATGACTTCTCTGATGTTGTGCAAGCGATGAACTATTGCTAAAGGCCTTCCCACATTCAATACATTCATAGGGTTTCTCTCCAGTATGAACCCTCTGATGTTGATCAAGGTATGCAATTTGGCTGAAGGCTTTCCTACATACTTTACATTCATAAGGTTTTTCTCCAGTATGAACTCTCTGATGTTGAGCAAGGTGTGCATACTGGCTGAAGGCTTTCCTACATTCTTTACATTCATAGGGTCTCTCTCCAGTATGAATTCTCTGATGTACAATTAGGTATCCACGATGGCTAAAGGCTTTCCCACACACATTACACACATAAGGTTTCTCTCCTGTATGAATTCTCTGATGCTGAGCAAGAAATGAACCATTACTAAAGGCCTTTCCACATTCAATACATTCGAAAGGTCTCTCTCCAGTATGAACTCTCTGATGTTGAGTCAGGTGTGCAATCTGGCTGAAGGCTTTTTTACATTCTTTACACTGATAAGGTTTCTCTCCAGTATGAACTCTCTGATGTTGGGCAAGGTGTGCATTCTGGCTGAAGGCTTTCCTACATTCTTTACATTCATAGGGTTTCTCCCCAGTATGTATTCTCTTATGTTGAGCCAAGTTTGCACTCTGGCTGAACGTTTTCCCACATTCAACACATGCATAGGGTTTCTCTCCAGTATGAATTCTCTGATGAAGAGTAAGGGATGAGCTCTGGTTGAAGACTTTCTCACAGTCATTACATTTCAAAAGTTTCTTTTCCATATAGACTTTCCTTTGTTTCATTTCAACAGATTTTTTTCGGTAACCTTTCTTTTGTGCTTCATGCTTATGCTCTTTTTCTTTGGTGGGAAAACTCTGTTGTATATCAAAGACTGTATCCTGATGCAATGTTTGCCAAGATTTGTCATATTCTTTACTTTGAACTTCTGGAAGGATTTCTTTATGAGTGATGATTAATTGACTAAGATGTACCTCTTGACTTCCCAACTGGTTCTTATACCAGTCCTCACTTTGACAGTCTTCTCTCAAACTGGGGTAGTCAAAGGCATAACTAAGATGTCTTGTTTCCACTGTCACAACTTTGGATGACTCTTCATATGTCTCTTGCTTTGATGAAAATTCACTGTTTTTAAATACATACTCCCAATCTAAAAGATATCAAGAAACAAATGTCTGTTGTATTTATTCACTAGAAGAAATTTCCAAAAAAACATGTGAATAAAATACATAACAAGTTCAAGGATTTAAAAGCCTATAATGCATTCTAAAATAATGACATTATAAATAATAAGAACTTAAGAGAGTTGATTAAGGAAATAATCATTGACAACCAGTAAGGTAAATATAAGAACAAAACAATTAAGTTGGTCATCTAAAATCACAATCATCTTTTTATATCTAAGTTAATAACAGACTTAAAATGCCTTTCCTCTCTTGTCATAGGTGTCTTGCATTCAAGCTAAGTTATCTTTAGTAAGCCGGTTTTATGATGTTAATGACTAAAAACCTCCATTGAAATCCCAGGCCTAAAAACAACACTAGGCAGTATTAATATCCTTATGAGGATACACATAAAACTTTATGATTCTTCATATTGTTCATAAAACTCTAGGGTAAACATCTACAGTTAGTTAGAAAAAAGTCTTCCTGAAAATCATTTTCTATGTAATAAATTCATTCCAACCATATGTAAAATTTCAACTGATTCCTGAAGCTAAGATGCCTTTTACTTTTGTATCAAACTTCTTGGTCTTACTAACCTAGCACAGAACTTAATCTGCCTTCCCCTATCCAACTCCAAATCAGATCACTACATTTTTCTGCTTAAGATTTTCCTCTAGTTTCTTACATTTATAATAAAACCAAAATTCCTACCATGGTTTATGACCTGGTGTTCTCTGAACTTATCTTCTCCTACTTTCTTGCTTGCTTACTCCACTTTAGTCATATGGGAATTCACTTTATTTCCACTTTAAGAACACCAGACTTGCTGTTTTCTGCCTGAAAAGCACTTTCCACAGATATCTGCTTGATCCCTTCTCTCAATGCACTTCTTCATTTGAGGTTCTGTTCACATATTACCTCCTTAGTATGGCCTTTCCTGAACAACCAATTTAAATTATTACACACTCTTATGTTTCTCTTTCCTCCTGCTTTGCACTTCATAGCACTTAACTTATTTAATATCATATTATATGTTAACTTTCTATTATCACAACAATGTAAAACTTTCACGTACAGGAACTTTTTTTCTCACCCTTGAATACCCATTGCCTAAAATAGCCTGGACAGATAGAAGGTGCTTAGTATCTTTGAAATAAATACTGAATCAATAATACATAAAACACCACACTAATTCATCCTCTTATTAGAATGACATGCTTGCATGAGTGGGGTAAATGTCTGAAATCAAATGGAATATTATCACTAAACTTGACTATTATAGTGGCTAATGAGATTTGGAAGGAAAAGAATCTGAAGGCAACATACTTAAATTGAGGCTGCTAACTCTGTTGTGCTGCCTCAATGCCCTTCCAAATTCCACTTTCCTCTCTAAACAGTTGCAAATCACACTCATGAATGCCCTATAGAAAGTCAAGATGAAGATTAAATTCTGAAGACATATGGGTAAAAAAGAAATATGAAATGACTGCCAAGGAGCACTGATCTAATTAAACTCAGAATTAAGTTGATAAACTATAATCATGAAGTAAAAACACAGGTATAGTCATTGATAAATACTAATTCCCATTAGACTGAAAAGTGAAGGATAGATATTATAATCATTACTGACATAATTCTTACATTTTAGAGTGTATCAGAATTATAGACCTTGCTATAATACAGATTGCTATACCCCACGCACAGAGTTTTTGATTGAGTTAGTGGAGGTTGAGGGCTGAGAATCTTCATTTCTAATAAGTTCCCAGGTGATGCTGCTGGTCTCAAGACCACATTTTGAGCACCACGGCCCTACGGCACCCACTAGAAACATAATATTAAAAGGTACAACAAGTCAGCAGATAAAATGGAATTATGAAAAATATTCAAACATCCCAGAAGAAGATGGAAAAAGATGAGCAAACATTTTTTAATGACAAAGAGAAAACAATAGTGAACCCAACTCAAATTATAGAAATAATTAAATATTAATGAACTACTTATTCAGTTAAAAGGCAGTTTATAGGAATTGACAAAATGAAAGACACAATTATATGCTGTTTAATGCCAGCACTTCGGGCAGCCAAGGCAGGTGGATTGCCTGAGGTCAGGAGTTTGAGACAAATCTGGCCAACATGGTGAAACCCTGTCTCTACTAAAAATACAAAAAAATTAGCCGGGTGTGCTGGTGCACACCTGTAATCCCAGCTACTTGGGAGGCTGAGGCAGGAGGGTCACTTGAACTCAGGAGGTAAAGGTTGCAGTGAGCCGAGATGCTGAGATCATGCCACTGCATTCTAGCCTGGGCCACAAGAGCGAAAAACTCCGTCTTTTAAATAAATAAATTGCATAGAGGGAGGGAAGAAGAGAGGGAGGGGCAGAAAGATAACACCACAGACAAAAACCCCTTTTAATGTTAGACAGTGGAATTAGCAAAGTGAGGGAAAAGAAGGAAGGGAAGGGAAGGGAAGGGAAGGGGAGGGGAGGGGAGGGGAGGGGAGGGGAGGGGAGGGGAGGGGAGGGAGGACGGAGGGAGGGAGGGAAGGAAGGAAGGAAGG
>CAUYLG010072697.1:0-27523 GCA_963573385.1 Cacajao melanocephalus | reverse complement strand
CTCAGGAGATCCACCTGCCTTGGCCTCCCAAAGTGCTGGGATTACAGGCATGAGCCACTTTTGTAATTCTTAAACATAAAAGAAGGATTAAATCTCAACCTGCCTCAAAGTGTGAGTTAGAATTTGTTGGTGAGTGATTGTTATCAGTGAGACTTGTTACAGATGTTGAAGAAAATTGAAAATGTCAGAGGAAATTTAAGTAGTGACACACCTAATTAAATGGCTAAAACTAAAAACATTAACCATAGCTGGTATTGGCTAAGATGAGAAAGAAATGGAACTTGCATACATTTCAGAGGAAAATGGAACCTTTTGAAAAACAGTTTGATAGTTCCACAAGTGAAATATTTGGTATTATATGACCCAGGCATTCCACATCTAAGTATTTATCCAAGAGAAATTAAAGCATATATCCATATAAAGAATGTTTACAAATATACACAAATGCTCATAGCAGCTTTAATTATAATAATTCAAATCTAAAACCAGCTGAAATGTATATAAACTTAAGAATGGAGTAAACATGGTATATATATAATGGAGTAATACTCAACCATTAAAAGGAATGACTTCTAAATACACACTTCATTATAGTTGAAACTTCCAATGCAAATAATAAGCTTATGTTGTTTAATTTAATTTACGTGACATTCTAGGAAATGCAAACTAATGTATAGTGACAGAAAGTAGAATGGCATTTGCTTGGGGTGGAGAGAGTGAGAGATGGGAAAAAAATACCAAGGAGCATAAGAAAGATTTGCGGGTGGTAGACGCATTCATTATCTTGATGATTGTGAGGATTTCACAGATATGTTAACCTATCAGATTACACACTTTAAATATGCACAGTTAATTGTAGATCAATTATATGTTAATATAGTAGGTTTTTTTTTTTTTGCTGAAAGGTAGAATTTTTGCATGAATTCCTGACATTTTTCTTTGTTATGTGCATACTTTTATTACTCTTTCTAAATTAAATACTTTTCATAATTAATTCGGTCTCTAACCCAGTTAGTTACTCATTCGATAATACTCATTTTTTGGTAGAATAAAATTATACCAAAAAAAGATTAACTTGGATTACTTATTTAAGCTTCTTTTGTTTTTATTAACTAATAATCCCTTGCATCTGTTTAATGCTTAATAATGCTTAATAGTATCAAAAGATTTTTCCATCTAAAATTGCATTTTGTTGTTTAAGACAAATGGGACATTTTTAAAAATTGAAAACTTCAGGGTATCAAGAAATGTTTGTTCACTTTTTTTTTTTCTTTTTGGAAGCATTGTGTGGTTTTCATGAGAACATTTGACAGTGGTTTTCTTTTTTTTTTTTAAGGGTCCTATCCCTAACATTCAGAATTACATTAAACTATGTTTTGACCAATAGCTGACCAGACACAGAAATACAAGTACTGCATAATCTCACTTACAGGTGGAATCTAAAGAAGTGGAGAGTATAGAATGGTGGTTATCAGAGGCTGGCATGGTGGACAGGTATTTGGGGAGATGGTGGTCAAAGCATAGTTTAATGTAATTCTAAATGCTGACATTCTCTAGGTTTATCCATGTTGTTGCAAATGACAAGGTTTTCCACTTCTTTAATGGCTGAGTAGTATTCTGTTATGTTTATATACCATATGTTCTTTATTCATTGATCAAAGGCAACAAAATTTCAGTTAGAGAGCAGAAATAAGTTTGGGAACTCTGTTCTACAATATGGTCACTATAGTTAATAACACTATATTGTATTTCTGAAAAATGCTAAAATAATGTATATCAACTATTCTCACTACAAAAATGATAACTAGGCTGGGCACAGTGGCTCAGACCTTTAATCCCAGCACTTTGGGAGGCCAAGGCGCTTGGATTACCTGAGGTCAGGAGTTCAAGACCATCCTGGCCAACATGACAAAACCCCATCTCTACTAAAAATACAAAAATTAACCAGGCAGAGTGGTGCATGCCTGTCGTTCCAGCTACTCCAGTGGCTGAGGTGGGAGAATCGCTTGAACCCAGGACGCTAAGGTTGCAGTGAGCCAAGATGGCGACACTGCATTCCAGACTGGGTGACCAAGCAAGACTTCATCTCAAGAAACAAACAAACAAAACCACAACTATATAAGATAATCCATTAATTAGCTAGAGTTAGTAAGTCCACAATGTATGTAAATTTTAAAACATGTTGTATATTCTAAATACATACAGTTGTATCTATCAATTAAAAATAATAAATGAATATTTAAAAGTTGAGCTATCTACTTTCTTAGGTAATTTTGTTCACACTCAGCAAAATAAAATATTATTCTTTGGCTGAAACAAAGGATACTCATGATTAGGTTTAAAAGTTTTCTATAGTTAATATAAAAGGAGAATTTCAAATCAAATTGATCACCACACTTAATTAATCATACTAAATTTCCCAAGTTTCTCTGTAATTTTTATATGATGTCAACTTAGGCAATAATGAATGATATACTCTATTCTCTTTTTCTGAGACGTTAATTTCTATTATACATAATTACATAATGTTGTAGAAACAAATTTAAAAGAACATGGGAAAACTGCCTTGCAATATTTCTAATTTAAAACAATGATTTCTTAGTGCCTTTGTATAATACTTCACTTGTTTTATCAATTCAGTCAAAATGAATTTAAAGGGGAAGAATGACCAAACTGACTCCTCTGAGCAACTGATCACAATTTGATTAAAAGGGCTAGCTCTACACAGAAAGTATAAAATAACAGCATTCCAAATGAGAGAATTAGGGAGATATGAGATATTTCAATTTAGTAAAACAATTTCAAAAAACAAATCCACTTATGACACATCTATCCCTAAAATCATCCTGAACCAAATAAAAATAAATGCTATAGTCTGATATTTCCAAGAGTCTTGATTTATTTCAAAGTTGCGCTCAAAAGTAGAGTATGAAATGGAGAGAATATCATTCTCAACTCTCACCACGTTACTTCGACCTGGTGAACTGTATCAGGTGGCGAGCAGTATAAATGTGGAAATACTCCTAAGAAGGCAGAGTCCTGTATGCAAAGGAAAGCAGTGGTTGATTAAATCACCCAGACATGTGGATAGCATATATAGTTCCTGTACTAACATTCAGTTCCTGGAATTTCATCTGGCCCCTTCATTTTACTTTAGCCAAAAATAAACCCTATGTGGTTTATCTGTTCTCATTTACCATTTTACTTATCTTCTGATTGGAGTCTTGTGGAATGTAGCTTATGGAAAGACAATATTGTAGCTGCTGTGTGAGGGGGGAGAACACATACAAGAGAGAAGACATATTCTATATTCTATGTATCCATTTTGCAACACTATGCTTGTATACCAGGAATTTATTTTATTGGTTTTATGAAGTCAGAAATATTTTGTTTTCCAAAGCTGTTTCCAAAGCCAGCTCCACAGCCCAATATTGCCCAATTCCTAATGTCTTTAGATATACTCTTATTTGGTATGTTAAAAGAATAACTTTCAGCTTTTGAAGGGGAAAGCAAAAATACCTTTCATTTTTATTGTTGGTGTTGAGTATTTACTATATATTTCTTTCCACTGGAATAATTCTTTGTTTTTTATTGTTTTTCTGGAACATGTATTAGAAGTTTCCATCTATTGGAATGCATAATTGTTTTAAGTGAGCTAATGAAACATAGCAATGACAAATATCAACTCACAGAATAAGACTCCTACAGAGGTTGAAACACTGGAAATAGGTATTCACTTTTAGGCCTAGAACCTCAAATTGTTACAAATAGAGGGTATTTACTGGCATAAAGGAATTGCTAAAAGGAAAGTATGAGCATATGTCTCATCATATGAGGTTGTCTATAATATACACAGTTTATAAATGGAAAATCTGTATACTCAGTCACATTTCACAGTACTGCATATTCTTGGTAAGGCATTTATCTCATTTCAAAATAAAATATTTATTGACTATTTCAGATGTTAAATAAATATTTCAAAGGTATTACTTTGATTCTACTTCCTTTTTTTAAATAGTTAATATTCTGAAAGCTTGAATACCCTTAAGAGAATTTAATAGAATTTCTGGAGCCAATGTTTTTGTTTTTTTTCATGTTTCTTGAGTTGATATTTAAAACAACTTTTCATTTTCATTCCTTGGTTAACTAACTATATTGCACTATTTTCATCTTCAATTCTAAACTCTCCCTTAAACTTCAGTGGTTTTCATTGAATTGGCAAGAATTCATGTACACATGCTTTAAAAAGTCTTGCGTTCTCATAAATTCTCTCAATTAAAAATTATTATTTTACCTCAAGTAGAATATTTCCTCCAAAATGCATATATTAATTGGCAAATTACTTAATATCATATATTTAATTACTTTATTTTCAAATCATATGAAGCAAACAATGGTAATAGTATTAATTTTTAAAATTTATTTGTACAACTGGAAGAGCATATATTACAGCATGCATAGTTTATTTATATAATAAATGAAAATGACACCAGCCACCTTCAACATGTGTCAGGAATTCAGTCAAGTTCCTGATTTGACTTTAAATATCTTCATAGTTCCCAATAAGCCGCATGTTAATCCCTTTCCTGGTGAAGAATTTGGGCACCAGAGAATTTAATTTACTGAACATTGCACTTTATTCAATGTTGCAGCTAGGATTCAAACTATGTCTGTATAACTCCAAAACTCATGCTTCTTTCTCTAAATTTTATTTTCTTTATAGAAATTGTTTGAAATACTGGTCTCTGCTAATGCAATATAAACTTCAGTGTATCTGATGTTAGGCCTTTCATGATAAAAAGAGTATGGCTATGTTACCTCAAATGACCTTCCATGTTGTCATAATGCACAGAAATAGAAAGTTCCATTGTGCCAAAAATGTATGTATCCTTTTCGAAAGTGTGTATTTATTATATCTGTTCAATTTAAGCATAGAAGTATTCTCAATACAATGATCTCAAAGAAACTGTTCATATCCTATGCAACCATTAAATTTCCATTATTTTAAATGTGTTGAAATCTCTGTAGTATTTAGACATTTAGGCAGTGACAGAATTTGATCAGTAATTTTCTTCAAAAAAGTTGAAAATGGAAAATTTCAAATGAAATCCTTCATCGATTACACAATTAGTAAAATCCCTTCAGTAATATAAATGAAATCCAAATTAATTTTCTACTTTTTAAAAATAATTGAGTATCTGTTTTCGTGAAGAACTCGCACTTGTAATATCTTCATTTGAAGTTATTTAAAACTTGGTTTTTCTACCTTTACATTAAACCCCAAAACAACTTTATGGACTGGTGAATTTACAACTGTTTTAAAAGAAGTTTTCAGATAAGCTGGCATTCTGTTTCAGAACATCCCAAAATAAGAAAAAGAAATTCTACCCCTATGCTAAAGTAATATTTCATTACTACTTGCTAAAAAGAATGATTCAGTCTTTTCAAAGGGACCATAAAACAGAGAAACAGACAGCAAGGACTACTGAAAAAATCTGACTTCTTAAACCCTGCTTCCTGAGGGGAGGCATATTATCATCTTTAATGTATCTGATCCCTCACAAGCTCAGCAGGGTCACAGACCATTTTTAAAAAGAAAAAAAAAAGTGGAATAAAGAGTACAGAATGAGCTAGGTGGGGGAGGAGAGAAACGTACCTTTAAACCCAAAGGCTTTTTGTTTGTGTGTTGCCAATCAATCATGCCAGCTGGCCTGCTTATAGGTTGATCTTGATAATCTGTTTTCACAAGATCCTAAGAGAATTCTAAATTAAAGAACCTGCCCCTCTTTACCCAGAGGTATATAAAATAAACTGATATTTTTTTTAAATCTGTATCATGAAAATATATAGTAAATTGATTATCACTTTGAGAATAGTATTTCTCTATTTCACTAATTTCTGCTCAAATTATTTCACATATAGTAAAACATTAAAATCCCAGAATTGAACTTTCTCTTTAGAAAAGAGAAACTCCTTTGCTTGGGCTTTCAAAAGAGTGTATCACTTTAATGATCTTCATTTCTGGTTGCATTCCATTATAACATGATGCTATACTACATATATTTGAATTTCAGAAGTGAGATGGTAA
Source organism: Cacajao melanocephalus (assembly GCA_963573385.1). Classification (NCBI taxonomy): domain Eukaryota; kingdom Metazoa; phylum Chordata; class Mammalia; order Primates; family Pitheciidae; genus Cacajao; species Cacajao melanocephalus. The sequence continues at coordinate 21,435 of CAUYLG010072697.1, read as the reverse complement.
AGTTTTACCTTCAGAATAGTGTTGATTAAAGGAAAATCCTAGCAGTTGGCTTATTAGAATACTGTTAGACATCTTTCCTTCTAAATATATAGTAGTAACATGATCTCATCATATTTCAATAAAAGAAATCTGTCAGAATATTTAGAACAATTTCTTTTACAGTTTGGAGAAATGGTATTTTGTTTACATGAAGCATCCATTTTTCATTTCTCTCTTCCCATGGGAGCTAACATAAATCAAAACAATGCAAATGTTTTTAATTTCAGTGTGAGATCGGCAGCTGTTCCCCAGAACTCCAGTTGCTGCAAAAGAGGGATTTTTTGTGTGAGTCACAAGTCAGATAGACAATGTAGCAAGATCTAGTTACATACCATGATACTGACTGTGCATATGCCCACTAGAGATCATAATAACAAAGAATTGTGTTTACTTAAACTTACAGTTTTGCAAAAGTCAAACAGTTATGTAATTGTCCCTATAGCACTGTGAATCATGGTGGTAGAGAAATGTAATCAATTAGTGACAAGCTCTTTTGATGTACTCGATAGTGGGTTGACATAACAAATGACCCATTGAAGAGCACTGGGCTAAACTAGACTACTTAAAAGGAAATTGAGTTCAAGTGAATATTTCCAACAGTTTATTTTGAATGTTTATACTTTATGCAGTTCCTAAAAAATGCGTAATTAGGCTGTTTAGCCTTCCAGAGGAAAGAGAATTCAAGAGGTTCTTCTGAATACCAACTACATTTTGTGTATGAAAATAAAGGAATCAAAAACAAACATTAAAACAAAAAGAGAATTGAGAATTAGACTTCGGGATTTTATGAGTCTTAAGAGTTAAGTTTGGTTTCAAAAACTGTAACATAACATTTTTAATTGCCCTGATGCAAATTCTTAGTTTTAAAACTTGTTTTCATAAGATTAAATATACCAAAAAGAATGTGTTGTGTTTTACATTTTACAGTTTGAACACCTTTTGTAGTAGTCAAAAAAGATGGGGAATAACAAGCAAAAAGATTGTGGCACATTTGGTTCTGAATAGAAGTCAATAATTTTTAGCCTTTGCACTGGTTTCTGAGTTCCCTTAAAATTTAAGGTCTCTTGGCCAGGTATGCTGTCTCAGGTCTGTAATCCCAGCACCTTGGGAGACCAGCGTGGGCAGATCATGAGCTCAAGAGATAGAGACCATCCTGGCCAATGTGGTGAAACCCCATCTCTACTAAAAATACAAAAATTAGCTTGGCGTGGTGGCACCTGTAGTCCCAGCTACTCAGGAGGCTAAGGTCAAGATCGCGCCACTGTACTCCCAGCCTGGCAACAGACCTCAATTATTTATTTATTTATTTATTTTTGAGACTCTCTCTCAAAAAAAAAAAAAAAAGTAAGATAAGGCCTCTCTCAAAGGAGACTATTCTGACTCCCAAAACACATGGTCTGTTTCAGTATAACTGAAATTCCATGTTAAAATTTGGCCTGGAACTAAACTAGTGTTCCTAAATTTCTTTAAGATAAGACAAATCCATTTCAATAGGAAATCTATATAACTTTTGCTTCTTACACGTCCCACAAAACTTGTCTATGATTAGGCAAGTTAGATGCAACATAAAAGTTTGGGTTAGCAAGTGATAGCCCTCAGGTCACCCCCAGTCAATGAAATTTTTAAAATTTCCTTCTAGAAATGAAATGGCATCTTGAGGTTGTCATTCTATGCCAGAGTCTACACATAGAATATTATCATTAATTATTTAAGATTTGTATATCTGCTGATTGCTCCTCTATGATGTTATAAATGGAAATCATGTAAAAGATGGTGAATTTGCATCTTTTGTACTCTCTATGCTAAGGTCAATTAAGTATTAATCCATTATTTGTTTCATTTTAACTCAAGGTAATAAATAAACGTATCTGTGTTAGCAGTCATGTGCCTTATGTAATGGTTCCCATAAGAAATTTTTTGACACCGTTTGATAAGAGGGACATTTCCCCATCCCCATACATTGAAAGTATTGTAATTCCATTCTTCAACTGGATTGCCCAAAAGTAGAGTAGATGTTCAGTTGTAGCTTTCAAATTTTCATATATGGATTTCATACTTACTTGTGTCTTTTTTGTTTCCTTCTTCAGCTTATATTTCTATATATTTATGTGTGACCAAAACCATTTTAATTTTTTTTAAAAACTTGAGATTTATACATATGCAATTTTAGTTTCATCTTTATCTAAATCCACCAAATCCATAATCCTTAGAGTTTAGTTATTTTGTTCATCTATTATTATTTGGAAGAATGGCATATAAATAATTCTGCTTCATTAAAAACATAATTCCACCTCATTAAAAGAGTCAAACTGGCTGTTTTTCTTTTCTCTACTGAAATAGATTGACATGTTTGTTATCTTATTGGTTATAAATAATAACTATATAACACTAAAGCAAAATAAGCACAACATTTCAAGGGGATGATTTTTTTTAAAAGAAGATATGAACTATTCATTGATTCATCCATTTTACCTTCTTTTTCAAGAATTATTTGTGAGACAATCACTATTCTTTTTTTTTTTTTTTAAATTAAGTTCTGGGATACATGTGCAGAACCTGCAGGTTTGTTACATAGGTATACATATGCCATGGTGGTTTGCTGCACCCATCGATTCATCATCTACATTAGATATTTCTCCTAATGCTATCCCTCCCCTAGCCCGCCACCCCCTGACAGGCCCCGGTGTGTAATGTTGCCCTCCCTGTGTCCATGTGTTCTCATTTTTCAACTCCCACTTATAAGTGAGAACATATGGTGTTTGTTTTTCTGTTGCTGTGTTAGTTTGCTGAGAATGATAGTTTCCAGCTTTATCCATGTCCCTGCAAAGGACATGAAGTCATCCATTTTTATGGCTTCATAGTATTCCATGGGGTATATGTATCACATTTTCTTTATCCAGACTAACATTGATGGACATTTGGGTTGGTACCAAGTCTTTGCTATCCTGAACAGTGCTGCAATAAACGTACATGTGCATGTTTATAGTAGAATGATTAATAATCCTTTGGGTATATACCTAGTAATGGGATTGCTGGGTCAAATGGCATTTCTGGTTCTAAATCCTTGGGGTATCACCACACTGTCTTCCACAATGGTCAAACTAATTTACACTCCCACCTACAGTATAAAAGCATTCCTATTTCTCCACATCATCTCCAACATCTGTTGTTTCCCGACTTTTTAATGACTGCCAGTCTAACTGGTGTGAGTAGGTATCTCATTTGGTTTGATTTGCATTTCTCTAATGACCAGTGATGATGAGCTTTTTTTCATGTTTGTCGGCCTCATAAATGTCTTCTCTTGAGAAGTTTCTGTCCATATCCTTCACCCACTTTTTGATGGGGTTATTTTCTTTTTCTTGTAAATTTGTTTAAGTTCCTTGTAGATTCTGGCTATTCGCCCTTTGTCAGATGGATAGATGTCAAAAATTTTCTCCCATTCTGTAGGGTGCCTGTTCATGTTGATGATAGTTTCTTTTGCTGTGCATTAGATCTTCAGTTTAATTACATCCCATTTGTCAATTTTGGCTTTTGTCACCATTGCTTTTGGTTTTTAGTCATGAAGTCTTTGCCCATGCCTATGTCCTGAATGGTATTGCTGTTTTCTTCTAGGGTTGTATAGTTTTAGGTCCTACATTTAAGTCTTTAGTCCATCTTGAGTTAATTTTTTTGTATAAGTTGTAAGGAAGGGGTCCAGTTTCAGTTTTCTGCCTATGGCTAATCAGTTTTCCCAAAACTACTTATTAAATATGAAATCCTTTACCCATTGCTTGTTTTTGTCAGGTTCATCAAAGATCAGATGGTTGTAGATGTGTGACATTATTTCTGAGGCCTCTGTTCTGTTCCATTGGTCTATATATCCGTTTTAGTACCAGTAGCATGCTGTTTTGGTTTAGTTGTAGTATAGTTGGAAGCCACGTAGCATGATGCCTCCAGGATTGTCTTGGTTAGATGGGCTCTTTTTTGTTCCATATGAAATTCAAAGTAGTGTTTTTCTAATTCTGTGAAGAAATTCAATGGTAGCTTGATAGGGATAGCATTGAATCTATAAATTACTTTGGGCAGATGGCCATTTTCAGGATACTGATTCTTCCTATTCATGAGCGTGGAATGCTTTTCCATTTGTTTGTGTCCTCTCTTATTTCCTTGAGCAGTGGTTTGTAGTTCTCCTTGAAGAACAGAGACACAACATACAAGAATTTCTGGGACACAGCTAAGGCAATGTTTAGAGGAAAATTTATAGCACTAAATGCCCACAGGAGAAAGCAGGAAAGATCTAACATCGACATCCTAACATAACAATTAAAAGAACTAGAGAAGCAAGGGCAAACAAATTCAAAAGCTAGCAGAAGACAGGAAATAACTAAGATCAGAGCAGAACTGAAGGAGAAAGAGACATGAAAAACCCTTCAAAAATCATGAATCCAGGAACTGTTTTCTTGAAATGATTAACAAAATAGAGTGCTAGCTAGACTAATAAAGAATAAAAGAAGAATCAAATATACACAATAAAAAAATGATAAAGGGGATATCACCACTGATCTCACAGAAATACTAACTACTATCAGAGAATACTATAAACACCTCTACACATATAAACTAGACAATCTAGAAGAAATGGATAAGTTCCTGGACACATACACCCTCCCAAGACTAAACCAGGAAGAAGGTGAATCTGAATAGACCAATAATAAGTTCTGAAATTGAGGCAGTAATTAATAGTCTACCAAGAAAACAAAGCCCAAGACCAGATGGATTCACAGCCGAACTCTACTAGAGGTACAAAGAGGAGCCATTCAGAGAACCATTCCTTCTGAAACTATTCCAAACAATAGAAAAAGAGGGACTCCGCCATAACTCACTTTATGAGGCTAGGATCATTCTGATTCTAAAACCTGGCAGAGACACAACAAAAAAAGAAAAATTCAGGCCAATATCCCTGATGAACATCAATGCCAAAATTCTCAATAAAATACTGGAAAGCCAAAACCAGCAGCACATCAGAAAGCTTATCCATGACAATCAAGTCGGCTTCAACCCTGGGATGTGTCTGGTTCAACATAGGCCAATCAATAAATGTAATCCATACCATAAATAGAACCAATGAAAAAAACCACATGATTATCTCAATAAATACAGAAAAGGCCTTTGATAAAATTCAACACCCCTTCATGCTAAAACCTCTCGATAAACTAGGTATTAATGGAACATATCTCAAAATAATAAGAGCTATTTATGACAAACCCACAGCCAATATCTTACTGAATAGGCAAAAAAGCTGGAAGCATTCCCTTTGAAAACCAGTACAAGACAAAGATACTATCTCTCACCACTCCTCTTCAACATAGTATTGGATGTTCTGGCCTGGGCAATTGGGCAAGATAAAGAAATAAAAGATATTCAAATAGGAGGAGAGGAAGTCAAATTGTCTCTGTTTGCAGATGACATGATTGTACACTTAGAAAACCCCATCATCTCAGCCCAGAATCTTCCTTAAGCTGATGAGCAACTTCAGCAAAATATCAGGATACAAAATCAATGTGCAAAAATCACAGACATTCTTATACATCAATTATAGTCAGAGAGCCAAATCGTGAGTGAACTCCCATTTACAATTGCTATATACAGAATGAAATGCCTAGCAATGCAACTTACAAGGGATATGAGACAATCAGTTTTCAAAATACTAGGATATACAGTGGTATTCAGTCCAAAATTATCTGAATTCTTTTCTTATATTTCAAAGATTATGTTATTGTTTCTGCAATTCTGAATAAAAAATTAAGAACTTAACTAGTCTTAATTTCTCAAAACCAGCTTTGCAAGATAGATATGTATATTCTCCTCCTTCTAAATATTTGGCACAAGTAATTAAATTTTTTGATTCTATGTTAAAAAAAAAACTTGGGGCCATTTATGGTGGGCTGTCACAGGAATATCATTATGGGGAGTCTAGACAATTTCAAACTCTGATAATCTTTCTTAAGGCATATGGTATTATGTCCAAAAGTAACCAGAATTCATAAGCATTTATGTAGTAGTAATCTATTTACAACCTGCAATAAGGCTGATATCATGCTAGGCATTGAAGATGTAAATATGATTGAAATAGCCCTTGTTGTTTAAATCTCACGCTCCACTGGGGGATTTTGGGAGCATGAGGGAGAAGTATATAATCTGAAAAATTACCGTATCTGGTAAGCGTTATAACACATTGTTGAAGAAGTATCAAATCTTTGGGAGAGCAATGAAAAACATAATAAAAGGTATGGGCTTAAGGTAGATTCTGAACGATTATATTTGGAATTACGAGATGAAGAAGAGAGTGTTATTTCCTAAACAACACAGAAGCTGGAAAATACCATTGAAAGATGGGGAGAGGGAGGTAGAAGATGAGACTTATTCAGTTACATTGTAAAAATTCAGTTGACTATGATTAGATGCAATTAGGGGCCAAATGATGAAAGTTTCTATTAATATCATGGGAAATTCAATGGAGGCAAAATAGAAAAGTTCAAAGCATTGCTAATCAGTGTTGAATTCAAATTTTGAGCCTAAGTGATTGGAAGAATAGAGATTTGAGCAATCAGGGCCTCAATTTTCATTGTGGATAAAAATAGTTACCAATATGGAATAACAAACTGATATATTGAGGACACTTAATTTAGTTAAGGTGGAGTTAAAGCTGATGTCAAGGTTCAAATGTAGTTTTAGGCATACATTTTTTAGTACTCTGAGGACAGATTTATAATATAATTTTCACACAGATATTGAAATCCCTCGGGATAATGGTGAGAGCTAGTATAGAAGAAAATATAGAGTAGTTCAATGTCTTCTCATAATGTGGGGAGTGAGCTGGAGAGAATGAAATGACAGCATGAGGAAAAAAAATAGTATAACTGAATGGGATATGGCTCAGAAAAGAAAAATAGCCTTGAAAAAAGGTGGCAAGATAATGTTCTAGAGGTAGAGGCACAGAACAAAAAGGATGTGGACCATAGTTTTCAGTCCCAAAGAACAAGGAATATAAAAAATTAAGCATTCTTTGTTTAAGAAGGTTGTGGGATTTGTTCTTCAAATAGAGGTAGGTTTTAGTAAATGATAAAGTAAAGATGGTGTTCTAGGGACAGTCTCAGCATATTTGTAAGTGAGTGAGTTCACAGTAGAGAGAGGTGTCAAGAGTACAATATCGGAGAGCTTTAAGACTGGTTAGTAGGTCAGCTTCCCAAATAAACAAGTAACCAAGAAAAGACTAGGCTCTGTATCAAGAGAATACTATTGAGATTAAAAAGATCTGATGTTGATGAAATAAAGGAGAAGGACTTAGGCATATTAGCGATCAGATTTGAAGCATCTGTCTCCTTATAAGACCAAAAACATAAAGGAGGAAAGTGGTTAGATATAAAAAGGAGAGACAAAGGAGAAATTTAGATGATTGGGTATTCCATTAGAATTTCAGGGACAATTTTTTTTTTTTGGTCCTTCTATTAATGTGTGTCTTCAGAGAGACCATTTAACTATTGAAACTGCATCTCTTCCTGTTGATGGACATAGGTAGAAGAAAAAATTCTCAGCCTGTGTGACATGGTAACCTGTTTATTACAATATTTTTTGGTAACAGGAAGCATTTTCACCCTAACAAGGTATGTTACTGGGTTAACACATCATAAAACAAAAGTTCAAGTTGTGGTTCTGGAAATGTTCTCTCTGCAGTCACAATAGTTATTTCTTGTATTTTTGTCTTCCATAAAATGTATATTATTTAACCAAAAGATTTGAGAAAATGATAAAAGATAAATCAGGCAGCTCAGCTGTTGAGAATTATTTACGGTACTTATAGCATCCAGATCAAGCCCAAGCTTACATCTCTCTAGGTGGAAGGAGCTACAACTGTGCCTTCATGTCAAGAGGGAGACAGTAAAAGTGGTAAACATTTCACCTAAAGGAAAATAAAGAGACATCCATTGGTTCAAATTTTTACTTTGCCTCCACTGATGAAATTCTCAAAGCAAGTCTGATTTCAGACATCTCTCCCTCCTTCCCTCTCTCCCTCTCTCACATACAACTCCCACATATCCTGGCAAGTGGTGTACTATTTTACTGGTTTAATGCTAATTACTACAGCCTTCATTAAATTCCAGACCAAAACACAAAATGTATAAGTTTATCTGCTTGAGGATACAGTCTTAAAATTCAGACAAATGATACTGTCACCAAATGGTGTGATTTTTTAATGTTTTTATTATTTTAATAAGGAAGAAAGTTTTGAATATATCTATGCACTTCTACCATGGAGGCACTTGAACATTCTAGGGATTTTTTTATTATCTAAAAAAGTGATTTCACATGGACTTAGATGACATATTTAGATAGTTCTACATTTTCCTTTCTTCTGATACCTTCGTAGTCTCTTGCATTTCATTGAAAGGCACATGTCATTTGTTACTTCCTTACAACAACATTAAATGTCCTTGTCAAAGTTTTATATTTCCTGATGTGTAAAAAGACTACTGAAACATTTTGGGGGTTTAATAAGATGGTTATACTATACAAATGAGAATAATAATACACATTACTTTTATTTAGGTTCTACACATTTTGAGTGCTATCTAAAATGAGTAAAATTTGGGGAAAAAAGGTCAAAATATAAAAGGACAATAACAGGTGAGGAGAAATAAAATACTCAGTGTTAATAGCAATATATAGGCACAGAAGGGTGAAGGTCATTTTACTGGGCAGCTGTAGAATACTAAAGGAAGCGGGTCCTATAACAGAGGTTTTGAATGTAAGGAAAGATTGATTGTTCAACTGGGTTTCTGCATCTGGCCTCCTTGATTTCAAACATTTCCAGATTTTTATCCAAGATTGCAACTAAGCAAACTCTGTACTCAAGTTTGTGATTAAGAAAACACAAACACACAGCAACACACATGCATACACATCAAAAGAAATTCATAAGTTTAGAGTGTTCTCAAGTAAGAATGCTGAATATTGAGTGGCAATGTTCTGTTTTTTCTTTCATCTCAATAACTGTGGCTTATGTTTTAATGTTGAAAGTTCTCTCTTTAAACATTGCCAGTTACGATATCCCATTGAAGCTGGTAATTCAAAAAATAATAAAAACTGAGGTCATTCCAAAGGATTTCCTTAGTTTCAGAAGTGCAGTAATAATAGTAAATTACAAGTATCAGGGGCATGTACTTTCAGGACTTTTAAACCTTTCACTAGGAAAAGGAAATGGTGTATTTTTTCCCCTTTTATTATCAGGTACAAAGTTTGAAAACTGAGGAAGATTGACTGTTTTGCTTTTGAGGGAAAATACTTAGAAATTTTAAAAATTAATTAATTTATCATACAGAGTTAAATGAATCTTTAAGAAAATTGCTGTTTAAGATTAAGCTGCATTATGTTACATACAAAAATACAAAAACATACAGTTGAGCATTCTTTTGTTTCATTTCAAATGACCAGAATGTTCTCATTTACGTCCATCTGAATTCAATTTATATCCACAATATGTAAAAAATATGACTACATAAAAACAAAAAAGTGTATAACTGCAAAGGGATGTAAGTCACTACACTAGGAATTACAACCCAATCAACAAAATGGAAACACTTGTATCAAAATCAAGTATTAGTATAATTAAATTTTTCTCTGTCTCTTGAAATTCAGCAAGTACAGTGCAGGAATAAAAAGTTGTGTAGGAGGGATCTGGGGAAAACTGAAGCAGGTAAGGAAATGAAATGAACAGGATCATAGGTCATAAACTTTGGAATAAGATACGTTAATATGGAAGGTTGGTGGTATCACCATCATCATATTCACAGAAAAGGAACCCTCTGGAAGATGGGAATAAATAGTCATTGTGTTTCTCATTTGTCTAGCACCTATAAAACACACTTGTGAAGGGAATTGCACATAACTAAATAGTGTATACTTTCAATATATTTGGGTTAACACTTTTATGTATCTTCATCAACATGAGAATACACAGTGACAGAAAGCAAAGGAGAATTACAGGGTTTGCATACCTCTGGAAATGACTAGGAACTTCATCTCCTGTGCCATTTGTGACTCAAACCAGGCTTGTTACCCAGGCAATCACCAAAGCAGAGAGATTGATTGGTTATGCTATCAGATTCAATGTCAGCCTTCTGGACACAAGACAGAGGATAGTTACATCCAAAACAAAGAGCAAAACTACATGAACCCAAAATATTTCCAAACTTAAGATTTTTATGTATGTAATTTATTTCAGATGTTGAAATAGTCTGTTATGAACCCTCTTCAACAAACTGAACAATGTAGTGTTACCATTGTGTGATGTCATAATCCTAAATTTTTTATAAGATCCAGTGACTCATTGTGCTCTGGAAATCTTCCCAAAATGGACATTCAAAAGGACATGTATGTATAATGATGTCACCACTTGCATACAAAAGATGATGCAGAAATATTTGGAAAAGTATCTTGTGTTTTGATTTTATTGTGATTGAATGCTACATATCAGAGTATAAAATGGTTTATACCCATCTTTAAAAGTCATGTGGATTTGAAAAATAATATACCCTATAATTAAATCCTTATGTTTATCTGGAATTTATAAAATGAAAATTGTAATTATTTTCTGTTGAAGTATGAGTTGTGATATTATTATTCCGATTATTATATATATACATATTCATTCAAAATTCATTTTGAGATATCTCACTTCATCCTTGGGCAGGCTTTAGGAAATGCCTCTCAGGAATTTAAAATCTGTTCATTTCTTATACTGCCATTCCATTTCTCCACAGTATCAGAGTGAACACGTAGGAGTTAATATGTAGTTGAGTAATTAAGTTTGGTGGGCATAGGGGACTGAAGGAGTTTACTCTGTGTAGAAACAAGCTTCCAGTTGTCCTTTGTTGTTGGAGTGGATTTCAGTTTGCTTCTGTGTGGCATTTAATACAGGGGAAACATTGGCATCTTTTAGTCAAATTGACTATGACTACATTTCCACAGACTGTCTCTTCAAAATGTGAACAAAGTAGAGAATGATTGGACATTCTAAACACGGTGTTATTGGGACATATGGGACAAATACGCTTCCTGAACTTCAGTGTAGAATGCATACAAAGTGTAACATCAATTTTTGCAAAGGATTTTAGAGAAATGTTGAAATTAGCTGTTTAAATTCCCATAAAGAAATAAGTGTGCACTTCTTTTAAGCTAGATGCCAGTTAGATTGTTTTGGAAAAATATTAGTGAACATCTGATACATTCATTAACTATAGTTGTTTATAGTACTTACTTTGGGGCATGTTTACTGATTCAACTCTTTCATCTTTGACAGCCTTGTTTATATTTTGGGGCATTGGCTTTATGCTACAGTATTAATGTCTTACAAGTTTATACATAGCTCACATTTAATTCACTTGCCAGAACAGACTTCAAATAATGCGAATAAAATTGGCATTTTTTCCACCCTCTTGTCATACTTTGTTATTGTCTCTCATCTTTCCTTCACTTTGTCTTTTTTTCATTATTTCTTATTTCATGCAGTTGTATTTTAAAATGTTAACATTTTAAGTCTAAGCCGTTATGAATAATAAACCAAATGTATTCATCTATTTCTCTCAAAGATCCAATATATTAAGTTTACATCATCTGATTTCTTGGAATTCTAGGCCTTATATGTGTAGAGTTATTGGGAGACACAAGGGTTTAATGGTCTTTGCAAAATATTACCCAATTTCCTGTATCCTCTCCCTTAGGATGAATTTCACAAAACTTCTGCAGAGTTAAGGAAAATTCCAGGGCTTTGATATGTCTCCTTGGCCCTGCTTTCTGTTTTATTGCACAGCTTCCTTGAAGGGTTCCACGATCGAGACTTCTTTCGTGCCTCTGGATACCAGGCAAGACATGACCATGACGGGCCAGCTAACATTCCTTGCATTGCTAATTATAGGCACAGACTGAGTAGTGTATGGTTAAAATGAGACACTAATATTCTGGGTTTAAAGGGCAATTCTATGTTAATAACCTTATAACCTTTGACCTATTTAGTAATGCTTTGGGAAATTACAATTATATACAGGTGCAAGCAATATGTGAAGGAAAACATTGCAGAGGTTGGTTTGCTTTTTACAATTTCACATTCTTCCATGGGGGCTATAGACTTTAAGTCAAGTGAGTGTGAGATTTAATAACCCTTTCTTGCTGCCTTTTTTATAGCCAAAACATGACCTCTGAATAGCTTTAATCAGCCATATATAAACTCTTGAACAAATGCTTTTTAAGAAGATGTTGATTTATAAATCACTGAGAATGTCAAAATATAATTATCAATATGTTAATTTCTTCAACAAAACCTAATATAATTATAAAAATCAACTGAATGACAGAAACTAGTTTATAGGTATGTGTACAAATGGAAAATTTTAAAAACCTGGAATAACATGAACAAACCGATGGGGTTAAAATGTTTGACTAAAGAGTTCTTTTTTTTTTTTTCAGCCTATTTTTCACCTGTTCTAAATGTTTTGAGTAATAATTAAATTAACTTGAAGTGGCATTTTATCATCTTATTTCTATTACAAGTAAAGATTTATGAATTAGGATGATTCATCAAGAGCTGTATTATTACATTTGCTTTAGATACAGTCTCACTTCAATCAAATATAGCAAGTCTTCTAAGTGTAACTAAGTGATATGTTAGACTTTATAATTTTCCATTTAGCTTGATATTTTTATGTCAATTCCAGCTCAAGATTACACTGTTGAAACTTAATTACTATTCTTTTCTCAATGCTTCTTTTCATAATAACTGTTTTGCAATTACCAAAAATAAGACATAAGTTAATATTGTATACCACAAAGTATTTTGACTATAAAGATAGTTTTTTAAAAAAAATATAGAGAATAGTTTCTTTTTTGTTGTTTTTAAATTTTACTTTAAGTTCCAGGCTACATGTTCAGAATGTGCCAGGTTTTTACATAGGTATACATGTGGCATGATGGTTTGCTGCACATATCAACCCTTCGTAAAACAGAATCGTTTCTTTATAATTAACCTACGTTTTCTGAAAGAAACTTAAGAAATACTTTATGTTATCATATAACCTTTGAGCAATGATTATTTGTACCAAGAAGAAATGGGCATGTATTCTGAATATTACTTAAGGTCTCCCTCTTTCACTGTTCTCAATTCTCAGACCCTCAATTCATCACAGATCAGAAAATGAAGAATATCCACTTAGCCAGGGCAGCAAATTGGGTAAAGGAAAGTGAAATATTTATTCCTGATAAGACCATCATATGTAGGTATATGCATACATATACATATGGGCATATCATATGAAAAAAATCCACCAGTAATCCAGAACTTACAAAACAAAAAACATTTTAATAACTCATTGATAAATATGGACCCTCATTGATATCCAGTGATATCCATTGATATTCACTTTGTTTGAAAGTGAATAGAAGGCTTACCCAGAGTTAGCAGATTGAGTAGTAATATCGGAGAGAGAAAATGAACAATTGTGATGATTTCTTAAACTATAAAATCTAAATTTTTCTTCATATTCAAAGGGTAATTGGGTCAGGCCTAAAAGTGTTTACCATATCAACCTGCATTATTTAATCAATAGTGTCAGGACACTGAGATGAAGTTATGTGACAAATACAGTATGAATTATTGAGACCCATTGAAGGAAATATAATTTCTGTGATAATTTCAAGTTTTATTCTAGATTCAAGTGCTACATGTACAGATTTGTTACGTGGGTATATTGCATGATGCTGAGTTTGGGGATACGAATGAGCCCATCACCCAGATAATGAGCATAGTACCCCAGAGGTAGTTTTACAGCCTATACCCTCCTTCATCCCTCTCCCAGCTGTTAGTACTCAGTATTCAGTGTCCCCATCTATGGCTAAAAAGAAATTTTGGGTGGCATGATTGAGTAATGTACTTACTAATTAGGGTATGAAGAATTATTTAGAATTACCCTAAAACTTATTTAAACATGACGTTGAATTTACCTAGATACAAATAGACACATGTTCAAGATTTTCAGTTTTCACAAGACCATTTTTATTCCTTTCTGGGTTAGATGTGTAGCAACTTCCCTTTAGAAATAATATTAAAACATTCTAATCAACCTGAACTGTGTTAGACATGTATAGTACATTTTTAGTGTTTTACTTACTAGCTAACTCTTATCTTTTCTTCAATAATATTATCCTTTGCTCAGAAGTACTATCTCTGGTTACATGGCTTTAAATTACGTAAAGGCCCCTGACTGTTTCCAAAGGTCTGTATTTTAGACATGGTTCTCTCCATTACTAGTTGAAATACGTATCTCTTTCCTGCCAGTCATATCCCCTGATGACAGCAAGAACCCAACATGTGTAAAATTGTTCTCCTCTTTCCTATGCCGCATCTCAGCTAATAGTAAAACATCTACCCAATTCTCCAAGCCAAAAATCTGGGACCCTGCTTAGACTTCTTGTTCTCCCTTGTTCCACGGGTTCAATCATTCAAGAGGTCTACATATGTTTTACCTTCTCAATGTTTTACAAATTCATTCGCTATATTCCATTTCTGTCACTTCTCTTGTTCACACCCTTGTCAAGTCTTGCTTAGACATTGTTCTCATTGTTTCCCACCATGAAAGCCCTGCAACAGCAGAACCTTATCAGACTCATTCTCTTAGATCAGTCACTGGTATGTATTAGATGCTCAAAAAATGTTAGTTGAATAAACAATTTGATGGATAAAGATGAAGGTTCTTTTTTTGGTGCTCATACACTTCTTGTTCATTCTGTACTCTATCTTGAATGTCCTTTACTCTGTTCTTCACCTTTACAGTATCTTCAAGACTTAATTTTCATCACCTACAGAAATTCCTCTGTAAATAACTATGTTGGTCTAAATGTCTGTATTTACATAGCACATCTTAATTATTTTTTCCATAGCATGTATCAAATTGTATTGAAATTTTTCACTTCGTATGCCTGCCTCTACCTGTAGACTACTAATTCCTTGAAAATATTCTTTCTTCTTTACGTTTGTACTTCCAGCACTAGTTCAGGGTCAAACACATATTCAGTGCTCAACATATCTTGAATAAATAATGTGTGAAAAAATGAAGGAATGGTTGCAAAAAATACTTACTCATTTTCATACCTAGAATAATGCCATACACAAAGAAATCTGTCAAAAATATTAAACTCAATTTTCTTGAGCCATATTACTTTGAGCCTCTTTTTTCATATGTCTAAGGCTTGGTTGCCTCATTTGCAAAATAGAAAATTTGTTTCCTCTGATGACAGCACAAAGTTATGAATATGACTTTCTTCTCAACTGTAGAAAGTTGAATAAATTCACTTTTCATTAACTTAAATTGAATACACAACAATGTAAGATATTCACTAACAATATTCTTGATGTTACTGAGTAAACAACTCTAATTAATTTTAGTGTAAACGAATATAATATTGAGCACATAATATTACAATGTAATATTCTAATATTACATTGTATACGTTGTATACAATGTAATATTAGAATATTACATTGTAATAAACCTTCGAAAGAATATTTATATTTTTCTAAGTTTAACATTTTTCACAGTCACCTCACTTATTGTGTCTTATAAATGTCTCCTAATTTGAAAAAGATAAAAAGTATTCCCATCATCTGATGTGGAAGATGTGAAACAGAGAAAACTTTAACAAAATAAAGGGATATAATTTTATTTTCAAATACCTGCTTTGCTTTAAGTGGATTTGCTGAACTTTTTAGTCCTAATACAGATTTCTTTTATTAGTCCTAATATAGATTTCTTCTATTTTAATTCAATCAAAATTTACTACTCCAAATCAGGACACATTTGATCAAGTAGCATTGATCTCAGCTTTTTAAACATAGAAACTCAATACTACTAATTGCCTTATTAAGATCTGTCTTAGGAAAGAGCAATTAAGTACATTATTTTTTGATTTGTCATTTTTGTTATTTGTAGTATGGTCTAACACACGGGTCCTGAAACCCCTGGGTCATGGACCTATACCAGCCCCTGACCTGTTAGGAAGCAGACTCATGGCAGGTGGTGGGTGGCCAGCCAGCAGCATTACCAACTGAGCTCCGCCTCCTGTCAAATCTGTGGAGACATTAGCTTCTCATAGGAATGCAAACCCTACTGTGAAGTGCACATCCAAGCAATGTAGGTTGCATGCTCCTTATGAGAATCTAATGCTTGATGGTCTGAGTTGGAACAGTTTCATCCCGAAACCATTCTCCTGCCCCTTGTCAGTGGAAAATTTATCTTCTACAAAACTGGTCCCTGGTGCCAAAAAGGTTGGGGACCACTTGACTAAGACATAGCAGTCCAAAAGTCAGGTTAAAATGAAAGTAAAAACAATATAACGTTAGGGTACAAGAAACTCTTAACTCTCCATTTCCACATTAATCTTAGTTTAACTTATGATTCCTGTTTCCAAACAGCTGTAGTTAGTGTATTTTATCTGTTCTGTTTGTCCTGTGGGTCTGGAAAGTAGATAATAAGGTTTTTTTCTACCAAGTTGTGTATGTACAACATAAACTTTCATACTTAGATTTTGATTTTTAAATTAAAAATAATACTTGTACATATTCTCAGAGTACATAGAGATATTTCAAAACATGTAATAGTGATCAAATTAGGATAATTAGTATATTCATCATCTGAAATATTTATCATTTCTTTTTGCTGGGAACATTCAATATCCTCCTTCTAGCTATTTGAAACTACATAATATTGTTAACTGTAGTGATACTACAGTGCTATAGAACACTAGAATTTTATTCCTCCTGTCTAACTTTAGTTTTGTATCTTTGGACAAATCTCTTCCTGTTCCTCTCTTCTGTCTATCCTTCCCAGCCTCTGGTATTCTCTTTTCTATATTACTTCTAGGAGATCAACAATTTTTTTAGCTTTCATACATGAGTGAGAGTTTGCAGCATTTAAATTTCTATTGCTGGCTTACTTCACTTAACATAATGCCCTCCAGTTCCATCCATGTTGCCATGAATGACAGTACTTCATTCTTTCATGGCTAAATAATATTCCACTGTGATGTGATCTATATATCACATTTTCATTATGCATTCATTGTTAGACATCTACAACAACACATCTGTGATGTCAATTAAGCATCTGTTGGCCATTTGTATGCCTTTTATATGTATTTTGTTATTTGTATTCTGTTTGTGGTCTTCTTTCATTTATTTCTGTGTTCCTTTTTGTGAAGGTGATTTTCTCTTGTGGTATTTTTTAATTCCTTGCCTTTTACTTTTTGTGTATCTGTCATAGGTTTTTTTGATTTGAGGTTGCCAAGAGGTTTGCAAATAACATCTTACAACCCGTTATTTAAAACTTAAGTCAACTTAACATTTATTGCATGAACAAAGTAACAATGAAGCAGACAGAAAACTAATAAAAACTCTGCATTCTAACTTCATCCCCTTGCTTTTTAACTTTTTGTTATTTCTCTTTATATGTTAATATAAGACGTCTGGAAAAGTTGTAGTTATTATTTTTGATATGGTCATCCTTTAGTCTTTCCACTCAAGATATGAGTTTATATACATGCAATCACTGTTGCAATATTATGCAGTTTTCTGTCTATCTATTGCTACCAGTAAGTTTTGTACTTTCAGATCATTTCTTAGCACTTATTAATGTCCTTTCCTTTTAGGTTGAAGAGCTTCCTTTAGCATTTCTTACAGGATAAGTTTGGTGTTGATGAAATCACTCAGCATTTGTTTGCCTGGGAAGGTCTTTATTTCTCCTTCACTCTTGAAGAATAGTTTCACCAGATATACTATTCAAGGGTTAAAGTTCTTTTCCTTCAGCAATTTAAACATGTCATTCCACTCTCCCCTGGCCTGCAAAATTTCCACTGATAAGTCCACTCCCAAGTGTATCGAGTTCTATGGTATGTTACTTGTTTCTTTTCTTTTGTTGCTTTTAGGATCCTTTACTTTTGACATTTGGGAGTTTGGTTATTAAATGTTGAGGTAGTCTTCCTTGGGTTACATCAGCCCTGCCACCCTGGGCTAAAGTGGGGAATGAATGATTCACTTTCAGCTAGGATTGGTCTAAATGTTCCCTCCACGGGTATCAGCTGAGTTCTGCCTGGTGTTGCTTTCCACTGTGATAGGACAGCGCTGGGTTCCACAATAACTGCACTCTCCCTCCTGCAAACGCACACATTCTCTCTCTGTGCCATGTGCCTCCTGCTGGGAGATGGGGAAGCACAGTGCAGGCAATTCAAGACTGTCTTTTCTACCCTCTTCCGTGCCTCTTTCCTTAATATGATGTTAAAACCAGTTGCTGTGATTGCTTACCTGATTTTTGGTTCTTATGAAAGATTTTTTTCTGTGTGGATAGCTGTTCAATGTGATGTTTCTGCAGGGAGGATAATTAGTGGAGGCTTCTACTCAGCCATCTTGCTCCATCATCCCGCAACTGTGTTAGGTTTAAAATGTATATGTATATTATGACTGACCTTTAATAATAGAACCATACTCATTACTTTCAGTGTCTTTCTCGTTAGCTAATTCTATATATTCCTGGTGTTGTTTCTTTACCTTTATACATTATAAATTTTCTTTTTCCATGCTTTCAATACTTTTGTCCTCCTTTCCCCAATATATATTAAAGTTCCTGGCCCATTTAAGGTGCTCAGTAAATGTTTCTGAATGCTGAGACATTGACCTTTTAAAAATATATTTAGCTCTGTATTTACTCTTACATTGCTAACATCTTGATAGCAGTTAGAGGGGAATACAGCAACCCCCCCACACACACTCATTTGTTTACTCTGTATGTTACTCTGTATTTACTCTGAATTTTACTCTGTATCTAATTTTTGTCTGTATTACATATTAGATTTCCATGTCACCAGTTTTATTCAGTAATGTATTCCAGAATCCATATTTTAAAATAATTTAGAAAATAAATTGACTAAATTTTAAAGATCAATAATGAATGGATTAAGTTGTAGTTATTAAATCAATCATTCATTTGCTTACCAAACCTTAATTCAATAACTCAAATTTGCCAGATGTTATTATAGACTCTAGGGGAATCTTATATAAACCTTTCCAGGCCAAGATGAAAGTGGGAGAATAATAAAAGGTACACAAATGTATATATATACACATATATACATATACCATTATCTCACTGAGGAGGAAGAGATTAATTTATGCTGGAGTTCAAGACTGTATATAGAAGATAGTCAGTAACTGGAAAGATCAATAAGTGTACCTGGCAGAAAAAGAGCAGGAATAAAGCATATTGCTAAATTTCCCTCTGCCTAGAATGCCTTCTTTTCCTTTTTCTCAACATAAGCTTTTTTTTTTGAATATTCTAATATTTTCTAGTATAAGAATATATGTAAACTACTTAAGGCAAAAAGCTTCAACCACTAGTGGACTATTGGCTTGGTCAATTCTGTATCAAAGGCAGCTGCTATGTAAGGAACAAGATAAAAAAAAAAAACACATTCCCAGTGTTCTGTCACTTGAAGCAGGGCCAGGGATTATAAAAAAAAAAAAAAAAACAGACACTGAGTGAACTTGAAAAATAAAAATAAATGAGGGACTCAGTCACATATTTGCTTCCTAATAAAAATGCTGGTAATGGTTTGTTTATCCATGTTGATTTGTCTTCAGAGATGAGAAGCAAAGAGTGCATCACACTCAATAGCTGAGTGACTTGTTTTGAAAGCATATCAGTTTACAGCTTACTTTTCTACCTCTGTTAAAGATACAATTGATCAGTTAATTTATTATGAAATGATAATAGTATTTCTTGTGAATCTAAAACTCTATTATTTCCACAGCCATTTTCAAAGTTACTATAAAGAATCATGTTACAATGGTAGTGACAAATACTTAAAAAGTAAAAATTTTTAAAAAACTAGCTATTTGCTATTGTGAATATTATTTATCTTATAATAAAGGATGAGTACATAAGATAAATATGATTACATTATATGAGAGTTTAGGAAGCATAATTCAACTATTTGTCAAGCCAAAAGCCATTATCTTGAAACACTGTGGCCAGAGAAATGTATAGAAAGAGATCCAATTATACAACATCGCAAATGGATCAAACTAACTAGTTTCAACAGAAGTCATAAATTGGCAGCCCTGGAGCCGAATATGGCTGGCAGATTTTTTTTTCTTTTTGCCTGAAACATTTATGAATGAAAGAAATAACAAAAACTTAACAATTGGTAGATGTCAAGCTAAAATTCTGAGTTTGGGATTTTCTTGCAATATGATAATGCTGGCCTCCCTGGCTTCATGGCAACAATTCAGGTGCAGCTTAGGAGAAAAATACTGCCTTTAGATAGTGCATGCATAAGATTTACACAGTTCTTATTGAGCCACTACATTAATTCATTTGGTTGTTTTTTAAGTTGGCATTTGTCTTAATGTTAACATTATAAATGTTGACAAATATGTTCTTCTCCAGGCATACCAATGGAAGATACCATTGTTATTAGTGTTCAAGCAGTAAGATAATGCCATAATTTTGTATGGTAAAATCCTCTTATAAAATGCAACAAACGAGAAAAACCTCTTTCATAACCTTCAAATTCTATGAAGTCGTGTGTGTGTGTGTGTGTGTGTGTGTGTGTGAGAGAGAGAGAGAGAGAGAGAGAGAGAGAGAACGAGAGAGAACCTTATGTATGTAACCTATCCAAATTCCCCAAAGGACATCAACCGCTCTTATTTCTTTTCATGTCCTAGTAGATGGTTGTTAACCTATGAGGAAGCAAAATAGAAACTGAGCTACCATATGTTATCTGTGCAGGACTAGACACTTTGTATCATGATTAATTTGTTTCTTCAACAGTGATCTTTACTGCAAGTGATTTTCAGATTTTCCTCTTTGGGGAAATAATTTGGATACACTTAACATTGCAAACACCTATACAGGATGGTATGCTGAAATATTTGTAAAGTGATGTGAGATATGCAATATAGGATTTTAGGGTGGAAATGGATCTTTCAGTCTTTGTTGATGGGAACTGTTTTAGACTTGAATCTTTTGCCAGAGTAAACACATCTGCGGCTCATATTCCCAAGTATTTGGGGGAAGAACAGTCTCGAATTTTGTTAAAATACAGTGCTAATTACATTTTTAGTTTCTATGTATTCCTTTGAGAATTCACAGACACATTATTAATTTTCAGTAAAATCTTGATGCTCACTTTAAATAAACTGGAAGGGTGCAAAAAAAAAAAAAAAAAAAAAAAAAAAAAAAAAAAAAAACCATCCCGAAAAAAATTATTTGGAAAAATTTTTAAAAAATTACTTAAAATTATTAAAATAAATTGAAATAA
>CAUYLG010072696.1:0-14408 GCA_963573385.1 Cacajao melanocephalus | reverse complement strand
TTTTGCCACATCAGGCAATCCATATTATATTAAAAAAAAAAAAAAAAAAAAAAAAAAAAAAAAAAAAAAAAAAACTCCAAATTTGTTGACTCCAGGCACTATACTAAGTCCTGTTTATAAATTTACTTCTCATGGGAGTAGTCACCCCACACATAACCCTATATTCTTTTCAACTTTGAATTGAGTCCTTCTAAGGACCCCAGAATAAAACAACAAACAGAACAAAACAAAGACCTGAACATAGCATGCTGCCAGGCCAAACAGTTTCATTCCAAGGTTCCCAGTCAACACCCCCATTCAGCAGGAGGTAACTAGACTAGAGTAGATGCCCCTTTTCCATAGAATGGAATAAAAAATTGACAGTGGAGAATTTGTAACTGAGGCAGTCACTCCCTTTTTAAAAGTAGTTATTCTTTCTTTCACAATGCTTCACTGCGTACTTGCTTAAGAACTCCAAGAACTAACCTTGAGATAAAATCAAGGTTGAGAAATGTCCACCCATTGAAAAATGCTGAGCATTTAATGTTCAATCCTGCTACAATCTAGCTGATGCCTGCCAGGCTACCAAATGGCCCATTACTCAAGATTATCATTGGAACAGGACATGCCCACCTGCATTTAGCTAATTTCTGCACAGTTTCCCAAACCCTTCCTTTTGAAACTCCTTTGGCCAGCCAGAAAAGGGGGAGATGGTCTTTAAAAAGCAAGTTCACCATCTTCTTAAGTTAGCTCCTGAATAAACCTGCTTTTCCTCACACGAACTGTTGTTTCTGGAGTTTCGGTTTCTGTGTGAAGAGCAGCTCAACCTGAATTTGGTTATAGTAGTGCAGCCTAGGACCTCCTATTCCTCCATCCTGCTGACACTACTTCACATTATTTCCTGAAATTTGTATTTTTTTTTTTAAGATGGAGTCTTGCTCTGTCACCCAGGCTGGAGTGCAGTGCTGCAATCTCAGCTCAATGCAACCTCTGCCTCCTGGCTTCTAGCAATTCTCCTGTCTCAGCCTCCCAAGTAGCTGGGACTACAGATGCATGCCACCATGCCCGGCTAATTTTTGTATTTTAGTAGAGACGGGGTTTCACCGTATTGCCCAGTCTGGTCTCGAGCACCTAAGCTCAAGCAGTCCACACACCTCTGCCTCTCAAGAAATTTGTATTCTTAAAAGTGATAGACAAGGTTTAGTCAGATATGACAAGGCTCTTATTTCTTTTGGACCATGGATTTTCAAGAGACTTAGAAAGTATGCAAAACCATGAAGTGTAAATGCATAGCAAAAGGCAACCAAAATTTGTACTGTAGTCTTCATCTAAGTATTTCTGTAGACAAGCATTGTAAACTATGGGCTATTGCAAACATTCTAAATCAGTGACAATTAACTCCATGGCACTTATGTGAAAATTAAAATGATTAAATAGGTTGCTTCCTAATGCTGTAATAAAAGAATTCACATTTTGATATATTTTTTGAGACGGAGTGTCAGTCCGAATTCTTCCTCTATTTGCTTAAAAATGATGCTGTTTAATATCTTATAGTTCTGTTCATTTTATCTTCTTGAATGATTCATTCTTTTATTAATTTTTTATTAATTTTAATCTTTTCCCACTAAACATATTAGCTTCTAATTTCTGCATTTTCTGTTTGTGATATTATTACATTTGTTTTTTTCAAAATATTGTTGGTCAAGTATATCTGTCTCTCTCTCTCTCTTTATTTGCAGCCTTTTCTATATTATTTGTGTCTCTTGCATCATTTCACATATGTTCATATTGTGAGACAGACCTAAAGTCTCTGTATTGCAATAGGTATTAATTGACCCACAGTTTTTATGATTACTGAATTCTACCATTTTGACCTCCTTTATTGCATTCTTGATTTAGTGTTATTTTCCTAAGCTTTGTTGAGTTGATCCAGCTTTTAAACTCAGTTAATTAGCATTATTTCTCTTTCTCTATCCTCTACTTTCTGAAATAAAATATACTAGCTGCATTACTTATGCATAAAATTTAGTTAGAAATTATGCATAATTTTAATTGATATTATCATAGACTCTATCTCACCTAGTTTTCTTTTTCTTTTTTTCTTTTTTTTTAAAATGGAGTTTCACTCTTGTCACCCAGGCTAGAGTGCAGTGACATGATTCCAGCTCACTGCAAACTCCTCCTCCCGGGTTCAAATGATTCCTGCCTCAGCCTCCCAAGTAGCTGGGATTAAAGGCCCCCACCACCACGCCTGGCTAATTTTTGTATTTTTAGTACAGACAGGGTTTAACCATATTGCCCAGCCTATTCTCAAACTCCTGAGCTCAGGTGACCTGCCCGCCTCAGCCTCCCAAAGTGCTGGACTTTCAGGAGTGAGCCACCGCACCTGGCTTCACTTTGTTGTCTTACATTTGGTTTATATTATATTAGCTCTGGTATAGTAAGCTATATTTTTTTCAAAAAGAACTTATCCCTAATAGACTTTGAACTCTTATATATCCAAAATAAATTTTATTTTGCCTTCATAACTGAATGCTCATTTGATTAGCTACAAAGTTCTTAATTTAACATCACTTTTCCCTCAGCACTTTGGAGCCTTCGTTTGATTGCCTTTAAATGTTTTCACCTCAAGCTGAAGTTTGATGTATCTTTGATTTTTTTTGGGGGGGAAGGGGCATGTGACATACTTTGTTCTTTAAAAATATTAACAATTCTAACTTATTTATGCAGTTCTTTTTTTTTGAGACAAAGTTTCGCTCTTGTTACCCAGGCTGGAGTGCAATGGCATGATCTCGGCTCACCACAACCTCCGCCTCCTGGGTTCAAGCAGTTCTCCTGCCTCAGCCTCCCGAGTAGCTGGGACTACAGGCATGTGCCACTATGCCCAGCTAATTTTTGTATTTTTAGTAGAGACGTGGTTTCACCATGTTGACCAGGATGGTCTTGATCTCTTGACCTCGTGATCCACCCACCTTGGCCTCCCAAAGTGCTGGGATTATAGGCATGAGCCACCGCACCCAGCTATATCATGTGTGTATATATATAATTTATATTGTGTGTATATATAATTTATACTCTGTGTATAAATTTTGTGTATTTTTATTGTGTGTATATATTATATACATAAAATATATATACACACATTGTACTACATGTACTTTCACTTTTATTCATTTCTGTGATTTCTGGGAAATTTTTTTCTTAGTCTTCCAGTTTGCTATCTTCAGTTGTGCATATTCCATTTTCAACATAGGCACACATACATAATATGTGTTTTCACATATATTAAGAATATTGAGGTTTTTAACTTGTACATTTTTCAAAATATATTATCCTTTCTTATCTTTACAACTGTAATTATTATATTAGTTTATTTTTAATTAACTCTATTTTCTCATGACTTAGGTTTGTTAATTGTCTTGCATCCATTTTGAGGTCTGAATTTAACACAAATATTTGGTGACTCTCAGCTGTCTGTTTATATTGCTTGTAGAGGTCTTAGAAAGTGTATTTTCTCAGGCCAAATAAGAATTCTTCTTGCTTTGTTTGGGAAAACCAGTTTTACTTTTAGGAGCCTTGCCTTGGGCTTTTCAATTGAGAAAAATCTGTGGCTTTGAAGTATGGGGCTGTGTGGAATATAAGGAGCTTGTGATATGGGGGTATTAGCTCCACCCCGTCCAGGTTAGGACAATTCCTGTAGCAGCTCTGAGTAACTCTTGGATGCAATCTTTCTACACTAGATCTTAGCCAAAAGGCCAAGACGAGATAGGATGGAATCTTTCTATGCACAGAGTTGAATGCAGAGCTTTTTTCTGGATGTAGTTGCAAAAACTAATATTTTCTATTCTTCATCTTGTTTACTCTTTTGAGATATTGAGTTGACAAGTCTCTAATCTGCTTCTTTTTCTGTTTGAGTATCCAGGCTAACCACTGTGATTGGGCATATAGTCCAATTCTTTAGGAATTCGTGTTTGAGGTTTAGTGAAAGACAAAATGTTTCTAATGCCAATCACTTAGTATAGATGGATGGTGGAAAAGACCTCCTGAAACAATTATTCTGGGGGCAGCCCTTGTATTACAGAAATCACTGCTCCATACTTCACTCTGTTTTTGTTTTGTTTTGTTTTGTTTTGTTTTGTTTTTTGAGACCTAGTCTCGCTCTGTTACCCATGCTAGAGTGCAGTGGTGCGAGCTCAGCTCACTGCAACCTCAGCCTCCTGGGTGCAAGCAATTCTTCTACCTCAGCCTCCCAAGTAGCTAGGACTACAGGTGTGTGCCACCATGCTCAACTAATTTTTTTGTATTTTTATTAGAGATGGGGTTTCACCATATTGGCCAGGCTGGTCTTGAACTTCTGACCTCATGATCCACCTGCCTTGACCTCCCAAAGTGCTGGGATTACGTGTGTGAGACATTGCGACTGACCCCTCACTCTGTTTTGTTAAATTTTTTTCCATCTAACCTTTATGGTGAGAATGCATTTTGGGCTGAAGTTTTTCTCTGTTCTGGTCTTTGCATGAGTGCAATTCTACATTCTGTCCTAAAGATTCTATAATTCCCAGTCTCTTGGATTCAAATTTCCTCAAAGCAGTAGTTTCTTACACAGCACTGTGGCCTGTCATCTCTAGACCTGACTTCAAAAGACAGGTACTTTTGTTTTTGAAGCTCTCCAATCACTAGAAATTATCATAAAAAGAAGAGTGATTCTAGGATACTAAAAGACTAGGACAGAGTTCTACTGATAACTTTCATTTTATCCCACTACCTTTTCATTTAGAAGCATTCTCTTTGATCCTTAACAAGTATAGATGCTTTGAAGGGTCTTCTTGCCTTTTCTTTATAGATCAGAGGAAAGCACTTCAACTCTAGAGAAGCTGCAATGAAAGGTTAGCCTTTCTTTCTTTATTTTTTAATGTTATATTTAGAAGAGGTCACCTTTTGTGAGAAAATGTGCAATGAAAATTAAGTAGCATCACAAAATGAAGAATAAAACATTACTCCTTTCTGAGCTCATATCTATTGGAAACCAGATAGCTGCCCAAATTCATAATTTCTAGCAATCCGTTTACATAAGGATTAATGTGATTGGAGGTTAATCCATGACATTGCCTCTCTTAAGGAAATGGCAAGACCAAAGTCTAAATAATTTATTATGTGAAAATGTTAATTAAATAAAACAAAACTTAAAGCCTATGATACAGTCATGGCTTGTTTTATTGTGCTTCTCTTTATTGTGCTTCATAGACACTGCTTTAAAAAAAGAACAATTGGAGGTTTGTGGCAACCTTGCATTAAGCAAGTCTATCAGCACCGTTTTTTTCCAACAGCATGTGTTCATTCTGAGCCTTAGATTTGAGACCTTATATTCTTTGATAGCCAGAAAATTAAGAACCCTATTGCTCTCCTGAGAGACTTCTTCAGTTGGAACACAAGGGAGACTGTCATTTACATATTGTAAAACTTTAACCTGATAATAAAGGAACTGAGAGATCTTTTGACAACACCTGCCCAAACAGGTGGGGGCTGTCTCAAAATCCCTGAAGTAACACCATCCAGGTTAGCTGGGTGGTCTTGTTGAAGGGATCTTCAAATGCAAACAAATACTGGGAATCAGAGTATAATGGTATGCAGAAAAAAGCATCCTTTAGGTCCAAGACCGTGAACCATTTAGTTCCCCCAGGTATTTGAGTTAGCAGGGTATAGGTATTGGGAATCACTGGATGAATTGGAACCATGGCCACATAATGAGGCAGAGGACCTGGACCAGTCTCCACTCCCTGTTGGGTTTTTCTACTCCCAATATAGGGGTATTACAAGGGCGCTTGCAGGGTTTGAGGAGGCCCTGCATCAAGTTACCAGTGATAACTTCTAGCCCTTTCCTAAATTCTGATTTTAGTGGATATTGTCTCCAGTTAGGGAAGGAGGTAGCATCCTTAAGGTGGATCTGGACCAGTGTGGTGGCTGTGGCTCAGCCAATTTTCCCTTTATTTGCCTGAACTTCTGGATTAATGTTGGTTTCCACTAGAAAGAGATAAATAGTCTGTCCTAGTGCCATCAGGAAGGTGGTTCCATACGAGCCAAAATATCCCTGTCTAGCTAGGAGTTGGGCTTTCAGGCACAATTAAAAAGGTAGGAGTAAACAAGACGTCTCCCCAACTACAACTAAAGGTTTGGAAAAATATTGGTTTAAAGACTTTCTGTAGACATCCCTCATGGTTGTGCTAAGAGAAAATGGGGGTTCAATTTCAGAGAACTGAAAGGCCCACTCTGGTGTCCATAAGGAGGTCTACCTTCCTCCCTTCAACTTCCTGAATCACCCAGGGCTCCTGGATGGTAATGGCAGTCTGAACCACTTGAGGTGGGGAGAGCAGACCCGTGACCCATCAGTCCTGCTGGACCATTTGGAAGACTGGTCCTGGATCCAGTGATATGTATCTCCAGGGCCATTTCACCCTCCAGTGGTTCCCATCACAAATTGGACAGGGTCAACGTGGCTTCCTCATGTTGCTTGGGCAGTTCTTCCTAACACACCATGGCTTGCCACACTTGTAGTAGTTATCAGGTGCATCACAGAGATTCGGGGGTTTGTGAGCTTGTAAGGTGACCATTAGAGCCTCTGCCTTTTTGTTGTGTCTTCTCTCTCTCTCTCTCAGGCTTATTCCCAATCCCTTTTGTGAAAAACCAAGGTGTCCACTTTCAGCAGGTTCTCTAAAGTACTATCTGGCCCCATGCCCTGTTTCTGCAGCTTCCTATTGATATCAAGGGCTTGCTGAGTAATAAATATATCCTTTAGAATTAGTTGTCCCTTGACTGAGTCAGGAGATAGAGAGATATGCTGTACTAACGCTCCTTTTAGCCTGTCCTGGAAGGCAGTGGGATTTTCATCTAATCCCAGGTCTATCAAAGATAGTTTGGAGTAATTGGGAAACTTAGTTCTAGGGCTTGAAAAGCCCACTAATATGCACACCTGAAAGTGCTTCATTTTTCATTCTCTCATTTCATCATTAGTATCCCATTTAGAGTCCTCCAGTAATACTTTTATTCTTCCTATTGGTTAAGGCTCATCCTTCTCCCTGGCACTACATGAGATACAAAGCTCATCCCCAAAATTCACTGCCACTTGCAGGGAAGCCTGCTTTTCAGCAGTAGTCAGGGTTTGATTCAAGGTAACATAACATGCTTCCAGGAGAGTTCAACTACTTGGGTTAAAATCTGGAAAGCCTCTATATAATGTCAGGGTCATCTCAAAACTTGCCAAGATCTCCCTTGATTTGCCTTAAGTCCTATAGAGAAAAGGGAACCTGAACCCTAATGGGGCCATATTCATCAGGCATCTATTGTAAGGGCAAGAGGGAGACTGGGACTTGCCTAAAATGAAGATTTCTAGGATGGGGCAAGCTTGAGAGAAAACCTGGATATGGGGGATGGGGTGGAACAGAAAGAGCAGGACCAGAGGGAGTTTACTCCCCTGCTGAAGGTACCTCTGAGATTTGCATCCCTAGTCCTTTAGGATTGCTCTTTGTAGCCTCTTCTGAGATGGCTACTAGGACTGAATCAATTCTATAATGTTGATAAAGGTCTGGATTACCCTGCAAGGCAAAGAAAGCCTGCAAGTATGGGACTTTGGACCATTTGCCCTCATGTTTACAAAAAAGATCCAGCTATAGGATGGTATTAAAATTAATGCTTCCTTCCTGAGGCCAAGCTTATCCTTCCTGCAGAACATGATCCAGCCATGCCTTTGAGCAAAGGAATATGGGGCACTTTTCTCCAGAGTCTGGAGGTCAGAGAAATTCCAGTGATTCAGGATGCACTCAAGAGGAGTAAAGGCTGAAGATGATTGGTTACCCATCAGGAGGAGAGGGGAAAAGACATCCCTTAGTTACTCTCTTTCTCTTCCAGTGAAAACCAGAGTGTGTATGAGAGAGAAAAAACATATGTTTCTCTTTTCTTGCCCCAAGTCCTGGCATCCCAGAGAGGCACCACCCATGGGTGAGAGTGTAATCTCCACCCATTTAGCAGGGAGGCCTAGTTGATAGAGATATTCTCACTTACCTATGCTGCCCTATCCTCATACTGTTGATAACCTATGGGTTCCTTAGTCCTCATCTATACCATGTATGCAAGCCAGTCCTCTGCCCATGAGGTGGGAAGGCCTAATTGGCAGGTATAGTCATGCTCACCTGCATTGTGATTTGGCCTTCCACTGTAACTATTTTTGGGTTCCTTAGATCTAGTTTTCCTTTTTAGGGCTTCAAAATAAAGCTTGGACTCAAATTTGAGACAAAAAGGTGCCTCAGCAGGGTGTATGAACCTATTAAATTAGTGCTAGGTGGCCCTCACAAAATTGCAGTCAGCAATCAACAGAGCAGCTCCTCCACTGTTTCCCTATCATAAGTAGAATGCTAATGTGAATCTGTGGAACCAGGTTCTCCTCAAACATGGCAGAAAAAGGGAGTCCCAGGAATTGGGGACCTGGCCTAATAAGATGCCTCCCAAAAGGAAAAAAAAATCAATCTTTTTGTGGAAAAATTCCCTGCATTTGCAGGATTATGTTGACCCCTGACATGGTAGGGAAAAAAAGCAAAAAAACAAAAAAACTTGAATCCAGGGGACAGGTGAGTGCCTGAGGAAGTAGCCTCTTGCCCTATGCTAATAAATTTCCTCAACAGAGGAAAAAGAAAGCTTTCAATCATTACATCCTCCAGGCTTCTAAGAATAGACAAAAACCACATTGTTCTGGATTATGCTCCTGATGACCACATTATCTCTCTGGTTTGCTACAACACCCTTAACATTGTATATTTAAAAAAAAGAGAGATAGGAACCATAACATCTATGAAAGAAAGATAATGTGACAGGAAGGAATGGAAGTACTAGCACTGACACCATAATGGGCTGTTGGGGATTTTCTGGTCTTTGAGCCTTCAGGCAATACAAAGATGTGGCCTCAGCTAGATGCCATGAGTTGCCCCAGGACCTTACTCCAATCTGATGCTGTAGCTAGACATCCATGAATGCAAACTGGATTGGAACAAAGCCAACATTCCCAACACCTCAGGGTGATGAGGGATTGACAGTGTCATCCCCAGCAAGCCTGTCCTCCATGTCTTAAGTCCAGCAGCCATGCTTGTCAGTTTCACCTGGACAACAGAGGCCAGTGTTTTGCTTTCATTTTGGTTATTGTGGAGTTTAGGGACTCTAACAAAGAGGACAGAAAGCAGCAAGTCCTGTGGGAGACCGGTCAGGGTGGTGGGAAAAATTATAGGAAAGATGCAAACCTTCTTGGAAGGTCAAAAGGTTTTACAAAAGCCTGGGAGAGAATTATGGCTGAAGGCAGCTTGATCCTTTTATCTTGAGCTAATAGCATAGAGTAGATAACAAAGGAATGTAGAGGAGTTATGGAAACCATAACTTGACCAAAATGAAGGGAATAACAATTCCTTTGAGAAACAGTTGACCTAAGCACTACAGAAACATATTCACAATTTTCTTGAACTTTTTGAAACTAATATATAAACTAATGATAAATATCAAATTGTCATTAGCTAATGTCTAAATCATTTATCTACTTGTTATATATGAGTAAAAGTAATTGATATTAATATATTACTCAAAAAGTATTTGTTGAGCTCATTATATGCTCAGAGCTGAGGGAGACAAAAACAGTAGTGCCCACAGCATATACCATGGTTTCTGCCCTCAGTCAACTAGAGGTCAAATAAGAAAACATTTTTATGAAACAGAAAATGGAATTCTGATTTTCAAAAGTCAAACAACACTTACCAACAATTAAAGATACAAAGTTGGCAATTAGACTGTAAATCAGGCAACCTCATATAATCATTTAAAAAACATAGCAATATGCTAAAAGAATTAGAAATAGAATTTATTTCAAGGAAATTATCAGATGTGGCTCTCAAAGATTTATGCCATAAGAGGTTTCCTATAGTTTTAATGGTTTTGTTTATAATAATTTAAAACTGAAGCATTCCAAATGTCATACAAGAGCAGATTGGTTAAATAAATACAGGGCAATATTAAGATGAGAGATTATGCAACCATTAAAATTGTGTTTGAATATGAATGTTTACTCAGTAATCTAGAATAGCCTCCTCCCTTCCCTGCTTCCCCTAACAAAGACTGCTACTAATTATACAATTATCTTAGAAAAGAGCTATAGTTTCTGAGGCATCCACTTCCACTACTGAATTATTTAAATTTGGAATCAAAAAAGCTTTGCTCACATTTTGTACTTCCGATTTCTTTTACCAAAATTGATGCTAGTATCCTAGAAAAAAGTCAGAAGAGATGTCCCCAATTTATTCACACAGGTCATCATAGTTATGGTATTTTGTTTGTTTGGCATGAGGTCTTTATAGGTGACAGCAAGGTTTTTATGTTCCAAAACTTTAATATAATTGCCTATATGTTTATCAAGTACCTTTAATATGCCACATCACATGAATGTATTTATATGTTCTGAGTATAATTTCTCGCAACACTACTAGTGTCATACTGGTATATTGGCAATAATTTATATAACATCTGAATGTCACAGCTTATGTAATATATATGTAGCTATGCAAAATGTCCATTAGTTGACACATGCAGTTAGTTGTGTTTTTTATAGGAAGGCTTAGATAGACCTAAATAAAGCAGGTCTGGCCATGGTCTACCACAATTGAAACAGTAAATGAATGGATAGGAAGGGCTGTGAGTGCACTCAACAGGCAGAAGGGATGTATATCACTAAATAAAGGGGTGAGAATCAAAAGCCATCTTTTCCTAGCTCTTAGAGGAAGATGGAGAGCTCGTGTTTACCAATCTTTTAATGGAACATATGCATTAAAAGTAACGTGTTAAAAAAACTAAAGTAAAATTTTTCTTGGGTATTATCCATATGTAGAGGAGGGTGTGTGTGTGTGTGTGTGTGTGTGTGTGTGTGTGTGTGTTTGAGGTATAAAGATAGACATAGAGATAGATATAAGAGATTTAAATGTACTGTAACACAACAATTTTACTGTTAAAAACTAGAAGGAAATAAAGATCTCCACTTATGCACAAGAAACCAACATGGCTGAAAAATTGATAAGAGAATTATACAATGGAAATTGTGGCAAAGATGTGTAAGTAAAGCATGAGAAGATTTAAAGAATCAGTGACTTGGTCTATGAAAACTATAGTGTTTTGACATAGGTAAGTGTGACATCTGGTAAGTTATGTCTTCTGTAGCTTGCACCCGCCTACCTGGCATGACTGTTGCAACAGCAGTGGCTGATGCCACCAGTCTACCAACTCTGCACTTTTACCAGCAGAAGCAAGAGGTTTCAGAGCACCTTTATTTCCTTAGAACTTTCAGACATTTGGGCCTTGTCAGCCACATAAAAGAAAATTAAAGAGAATGCTGTCTTGTACTACATCTGGGGACCTGACTGAACTTCCTCTGGAGTTTTTCTCCACTTCACAATAGAGAACAGCATTGTGGGAATGGTTGTTGTTGTTACACTGGGCATAGTAGCAATTGTTCAAGCATTGCCCTAGGGAAGCTAACCTCAGACTTCACTAGAGATCGCATGGCTACAAAGTGATGCCACTAGCACTAATGCCAGTGGGGCTGGAGTTCCTATCTAATTCAGCAAAATATAAAGTCTCTAATAATAGTTTTGTGAATACGTGTATGTGTGTCTTGGGATTCTCGGAATATAAAAAGTCATAGAGGACCATAAAAAAAGATGAAATAGCCTGCTGAAATCACAAATGAAAATCTGACATTTGTAATCTGGGATGATTGCATTTATTTTATCTATGCTGGCCACGTGCAAATTGTGTACGTGACTATCTTTCCCATTCTTTGAGTGGGGTTACTAAATTTTATTCATATTTGTACTTTTGCTATATAAACACATTATATTTATTCATTGCCTCTTTCTTTAAAGAATAGATGTTCAGAGAGGCCCAGAACTGAAGTGCTTTCAGGAGCCAGGTAGATAATATACACGTATGAAAAATTCTGTTGTATGAAAAAGTGGAATGGAATGGTGAACACTAGTGTCAACTTAGAGAGGGTATGCCATATCTACTATTATATAATAAACCACTCCAAAATTTAGTGGAAAAAATTACTTTAATAAATGATGATTCTGTGGATTGTGTTTGTTTTGGGCTCAGCTCGGTGGTTCTTCCATTGGTATGGTCTGAGTTTATCTGTGCAGCTTCAGTTGCCTGGCAGGTAATTGAAGGCTGATTGTTTTGGGATGGCCTCACACACATGACCCATGTTTGTTCATGACACATGTTTGCCACTTGAACAGCCAGACATTTGTGTGAAGCTATGGTGAAACAATCAGTCTTCAGTCACCTGCCAGCATAATGGTTCTCTAGATACTCAGCTAATCTCAACTTCTTCAAATGACAGCTGGTTTCCAAAAGCAGCAATAATGATCAAAGATGTGTCAACATCTCCTTCACTTATTTTGCTAGTATTCCATTTGCTAAAGCAAGTAGACTCAAACACTTACGGAAGAAACGGCAAATTTTGAGTTAATTTCTTCATTCTCCCACAAAAGACATTAAAATGTTTTTAATGTTTTAGAAATAAAAGCACCATTCTATCCAAAAATAACAAAATCCCAAGATTGACCATATTCAGCTTCTGGCACTGGCTCAATACCTCTTCTCAAAATGATGATAATTTTTTGAAGAACCTTCAAGTAAAAAAAATTTTTTCTCAATCCAACTTACAAATATCTCTTGCTATACACTGAAGTGTGGAGGTACTGTTTTTCATGGCCTTTTAGTGTTTCAGTAACTAAGTCCCTTTAGATGACACCTAACATGTGCATATCTTACTGTGAATTCTTTTTTATGGAGGATATTAGAAAAGTGTTCCCTTCACAGTGTCATGTTCTCCGTGGTTACAGAAACTGTGACTCCTGGACTTCTACCCAGAGGTATTCTCCAACATCTTATGTCTGCCTTTTAAAAATTCACAAGTCAATGAAATTTTAAGATAACAATTTGTCTTAATTGCTGTTAATAATTTACAGTTTTTCCATGCAGGAAAAACAATTAGTCATAACCAGATGTAAACCTGATAAAATGAATGACAGATCAAGTAATTAGGTATTTTTCTGTATCTCTCTCTTTTTCTCTATATATGTAAATGTTATATGTATTAAACATTATTTATATGTATTAAATATGATTAACAAATATTAAATATTGTATACAATATAAATTAGAACTTCTATTGTATTAATATCATATATACATACGCATATGTACAATCTGTTTGCAATTACAAGGAATAATACCAAATATTTCTATATGATTTCATAGGTTCTGTCATTTCTCATTTTCATTGACTATTATAATAATCTCATTTTATGCCATTGTTACAAAATTCTCTCATGATTTCAAAACTTGCAACAAAGAGACAGGGTTGCAAAAGACAAAGAATAGATTCACTAATATATAGTTTCTTTTAAAATATATATTGTTTTACTTTTTGAATACAGGTTTATATAGTATAGTATTTCCATGTAAGATTTAATTAAAATGGACACAATAGGGATGTTAAATAGATTCTCAAAATGAAAGTATGACCAACTTTAAAAATTTTTGGCACATGCAGTACAACATGTGTTTCTTAACATTCAAGACATGTAGACCCCTAGAGAGAACACCTGTGAATTTCCCACAGTCTATAAATCCCAGTTTTTGAAACACTGCAGGATATCATTATCACAAGAAAAAAAAACATGCAACAAATAAAAAGTACTATTGCACAATGGAACATTAAATGGTTGCTCTCTTTTTAAAAAAGACCCAAGGAAAGTAACTTTATAGAATAATCCAAAGATTGAAAAAAGTAGCATTAATATCTTTAAGTCTCCAGGTAACTGAAGTAAGAGAGGCTACAAATTTTAGGAATATTTTATGCTGCCTTAAATAGAGTTCAGGCTAATTCAACTGAACAGAAACAGTCCTTGACTATGCTTTCACTCAGCTCCTCTCACCTTCACTATAGTTCTCACTCTGTTTTTTTCTTAAACAGCTCCTTGTCTTTCTTACATAAATCAACTTGCCTCTTTTGGCTATGTACTGTTCTTTCTCTCCTTTCTTCCTGATCAGCATAAAAAGGTATCAAAATCTCTCTCTCTCTGTCTCTCTTTTGCCTTTGAAGGTATGGAAAGAGGAAGGATTGTATATACTTTTATTTTACTATTTAATATTTTACTATATTTACTATAACTGTTCTTATCCTTATACATACTTGTACATACTTATATTTTACTATATTTACTATTACTGTTCTTATCCTGTTACCTTACCCTTATGGACAATTACCGTATACCAGAACTAAATCCTTCCAAGAACAATTAGGTGGACGACGTTATTGTTCATCCATTACGGATGAGGGAAGA